>JAPXFY010000021.1:73864668-73874668 GCA_030674185.1 Monoplex corrugatus | reverse complement strand
CAGACAGACCCAGGGAGAGCATCAGGCAGACAGACCCAGGGAGAGCATCAGGTAGACAGACCCAGGGAGAGCATCAGGTAGACAGACCCAGGGAGAGCATCAGGCAGACAGATCCAGGGAGAGCATCAGGTAGACAGACCCAGGAGAGCATCAGGTAGACACACCCAGGGAGAGCATCAGGCAGACAGATCCAGGGAGAGCATCAGGTAGACAGACCCAGGGAGAGCATCAGGTAGACAGACCCAGGGAGAGCATCAGGTAGACAGACCCAGCGAGAAAAGTGTGGAAGTTTTACAGAGTGGATGAGGACAGAAAGAGTGTGAGATATGCCTGTGGTGACAAAAAGTAGGTTGGTAAAAATTGCCATGATGGAGAACGCCATGTGGATGATGATGATGATAGAAAACAAGACCTGTACAAAGGCTCTGCCAGTTGGCCTTTGTCAGAGCCAAAGACGACAAAGAACAAATACACATAACTTGGGGGGAAACCAGCAAGACTTCCATGATGTTTCGAAGAGCAAGAGAAATATGTGTGCACTTAGTCACACGGTCCGATAGTTCTTGTATACTTTATGCTTTTCGTCTCGTTTCTTTGGAACAAATTATGGATGGGCGGCGTTCTTTCTGTTGATGCTACAAAAACTCTGGTTTCTGCTTTCATTCTCTCAAGACTGGATTATTGCAATTCACTTCTTTCTGGATGTTCAAAAGATCAAATAGATAAACTACAGAAAGTGCAAAATTCTGCAACTCGGCTTGTTTTTAAATCCCGTAAGCGAGATCATGTCTCTCCTCTGCTAAAACGCCTCCACTGGCTTCCTGAACAAGCTCGTATCGAATTCAAACTTGCGATTCTCTGTCATTCATTTTTCTCTGGAACGTCCCCTTGTTACATTTCTGATCTCCTATCCGTCTACTCACCTTCCAGAAATCTTCGCTCCTCTTCTGACTTAAGACTACTGTGCATTCCCAGAGTAAGAACTAAAACCTTCGGTCACTGCACCTTTTCATATTCAGCACCAACTTTTTGGAATTCTCTGCCCCGTGAAATTCGCTACATTGAATCTATTACTTCTTTCAAGACTGCCCTCAAAACTTTCCAATTTAAATCCTATTTTCCCGACTAGGTAGTAACTGTGTGGACACTCTTTGTTCTCGTGCGCACGCGCGCGCGCGTGTGTGTGTGTGTGTGTGTATGTGTGGGTCCGTGTGTGTGTGTGTGTGTGTGTGCGTGTCTGTGTGTGTGTGTGTGTGTGTGTGTGTGTGTGTGTGTGTGTGTGTGTGTGTGTGTGTGTGTGTGTGTGTGCCTGCGTGTCTGTGTGTGTGTTATGTTGTTAGTGTGCAGCGTCACGAGCTCCGGCCCCGTACTGGAGGTTTGCGATTATAAATGTTCATTATTATTATTATTATTATTACATACAGAATATATTCCACGTGCGTGAACATCATGAGGAATGTGACTCTGTAACTGTTTCACTCACAGTCTGGAGTGTTCATGAGGAATGTGACTCTGTAACTGTTTCACTCACAGTCTGGAGTGTTCATGAGGAATGTGACTCTGTAACTGCTTCACTCACACTTTGTTTGGAGTGTTCATGAGGAATGTGACTCTGTAATTGTTTCACTCACACTTTGTTTGGAGTGTTCATGAGGAATGTGACTCTGTAACTGTTTCACTCACACTTTGTTTGGAGTGTTCATGAGGAATGTGACTCTGTAATTGTTTCACTCACACTTTGTTTGGAGTGTTCATGAGGAATGTGACTCTGTAATTGTTTCACTCACATTTGTTTGGAGTGTTCATGAGGAATGTGACTCTGTAACTGTTTTCACTCACATTTGTCTGGAGTGTTCATGAGGAATGTGACTCTGTAACTGTTTCACTCACAGTTTGTTTGGAGTGTTCATGAGGAATGTGACTCTGTAACTGTTTCACTCACAGTCTGGAGTGTTCATGAGGAATGTGACTCTGTAACTGTTTCACTCACAGTCTGGAGTGTTCATGAGGAATGTGACTCTGTAACTGTTTCACTCACACTGTTTGGAGTGTTCATGAGGAATGTGACTCTGTAACTGTTTCACTCACAGTTTGGAGTGTTCATGAGGAATGTGACTCTGTAACTGTTTCACTCACAGTCTGGAGTGTTCATGAGGAATGTGACTCTGTAACTGTTTCACTCACAGTTTGTTTGGAGTGTTCATGAGGAATGTGACTCTGTAACTGTTTCACTCACATTCTTTTGGAGTGTTCATGAGGAATGTGACTCTGTAACTGTTTCACTCACACTTGTTGGAGTGTTCATGAGGAATGTGACTCTGTAACTGTTTCACTCACATTGTCTGGAGTGTTCATGAGGAATGTGACTCTGTAACTGTTTCACTCACAGTTTGTTTGGAGTGTTCATGAGGAATGTGACTCTGTAACTGTTTCACTCACAGTCTTGGAGTGTTCATGAGGAATGTGACTCTGTAACTGTTTCACTCACACTTTGTTTGGAGTGTTCATGAGGAATGTGACTCTGTAACTTTTCACTCACAGTCTGGAGTGTTCATGAGGAATGTGACTCTGTAACTGTTTCACTCACAGTCTGGAGTGTTCATGAGGTATGTGACTCTGTAACTGTTTCACTCACAGTTTGTTTGGAGTGTTCATGAGGAATGTGACTCTGTAACTATTTCACTCACAGTCTGGAGTGTTCATGAGGAATGTGACTCTGTAACTATTTCACTCACAGTCTGGAGTGTTCATGAGGAATGTGACTCTGTAACTGTTTCACTCAGTTGGAGTGTTCATGAGGAATGTGACTCTGTAACTGTTTCACTCACATTTGTTTGGAGTGTTCATGAGGAATGTGACTCTGTAACTGTTTCACTCACAGTTTGTTTGGAGTGTTCATGAGGAATGTGACTCTGTAACTGCTTCACTCACACTTTGTTTGGACTGATTACTGATGTGTGCTTTCTTGTTGTTGTTGTTGTTGTTGTTGTTGTTGTTGTTTCTTTATGCGTGGACTGGTTGGTTCTTTTGATAGAGCCGTTGATTCAAGATCTGTTGTCTTGAGTTCAGTGTCAGACCCGCACACAATTACACACTGGTCTGTTTGCTGTCTGTCTGATTGTTTCCATCAGTGTTGTCATAGGTCTGTTGGTCTGTTTGCTGTCTGTCTGATTGTTTCCATCAGTGTTGTCATAGGTCTGTTGGTCTGTTTGCTGTCTGTCTGATTGTTTCCATCAGTGCTGTCATAGGTCTGTTGGTCTGTTTGCTGTCTGTCTGATTGTTTCCATCAGTGCTGTCATAGGTCTTTGGTCTGTTTGCTGTCTGTCTGATTGTTTCCATCAGTGCTGTCATAGGTCTGTTGGTCTGTTTGCTGTCTGTCTGATTGTTTCCATCAGTGTTGTCATAGGTCTGTTGGTCTGTTTGCTGTCTGTCTGATTGTTTCCATCAGTGCTGTCATAGGTCTGTTGGTCTGTTTGCTGTCTGTCAGATTGTTTCCATCAGTGTTGTCATAGGTCTGTTTGGTCTGTTTGCTGCTGTCTGAATGTTTCCATCAGTGTTGTCATAGATGCTGTTGGTCTGTTTGCTGTCTGTCTGATTGTTTCCATCAGTGTTGTCATAGGTCTGTTGGTCTCTTTGCTGTCTGTCTGAATGTTTCCATCAGTGTTGTCATAGGTCTGTTGGTCTGTTTGCTGTCTGTCTGAATGTTTCCATCAGTTTGTCATAGGTCTGTTGGTCTGTTTGCTGTCTGTCTGATTGTTTCCATCAGTGTTGTCATAGGTCTGTTGGTCTGTTTGCTGTCTGTCTGATTGTTTCCATCAGTGTGTCATAGGTCTGTTGGTCTGTTTGCTGTCTGTCTGAATGTTTCCATCAGTGCTGTCATAGGTCTGTTGGTCTGTTTGCTGTCTGTCTGAATGTTTCCATCAGTGTTGTCATAGGTCTGTTGGTCTGTTTGCTGTCTGTCTGAATGTTTCCATCAGTGCTGTCATAGGTCTGTTGGTCTGTTTGCTGTCTGTCTGATTGTTTCCATCAGTGTTGTCATAGGTCTGTTGGTCTGTTTGCTGTCTGTCTGATTGTTTCCATCAGTGCTGTCATAGGTCTGTTGGTCTGTTTGCTGTCTGTCTGATTGTTTCCATCAGTGTTGTCATAGGTCTGTTGGTCTGTTTGCTGTCTGTCTGATTGTTTCCATCAGTGCTGTCATAGGTCTGTTGGTCTGTTTGCTGCATGTCTGATTGTTTCCATCAGTGCTGTCATAGGTCTGTTGGTCTGTTTGCTGCATGTCTGATTGTTTCCATCAGTGCTGTCATAGGTCTGTTGGTCTGTTTACTGGCTGTCTGATTGTTTCCATCAGTGTTGTCATAGGTCTGTTGGTCTGTTTGCTGCATGTCTGATTGTTTCCATCAGTGCTGTCATAGGTCTGTTGGTCTGTTTGCTGCATGTCTGATTGTTTCCATCAGTGCTGTCATAGGTCTGTTGGTCTGTTTGCTGCATGTCTGATTGTTTCCATCAGTGCTGTCATAGGTCTGTTGGTCTGTTTACTGGCTGTCTGATTGTTTCCATCAGTGCTGTCATAGGTCTGTTGGTCTGTTTGCTGCATGTCTGATTGTTTCCATCAGTGCTGTCATGGTCTGTTGGTCTGTTTGCTGTCTGTCTGATTGTTTCCATCAGTGTTGTCATAGGTCTGTTGGTCTGTTTGCTGTCTGTCTAAATGTTTCCATCAGTGCTGTCATAGGTCTGTTGGTCTGTTTGCTGTCTGTCTGAATGTTTCCATCAGTGCTGTCATAGGTCTATTGGTCTGTTTGCTGTCTGTCTGAATGTTTCCATCAGTGCTGTCATAGGTCTATTGGTCTGTTTGCTGTCTGTCTGAATGTTTCCATCAGTACTGTCATAGGTCTATTGGTCTGTTTGCTGTCTGTCTGAATGTTTCCATCAGTGTTGTCATAGGTCTGTTGTCTGTTTGCTGTCTGTCTGATTGTTTCCATCAGTGTTGTCATAGGTCTGTTGGTCTGTTTGTTGCCTGTCTGAATGTTTCCATCAGTGCTGTCATAGATCTATTGGTCTGTTTGCTGCCTGTCTGATTGTTTCCATCAGTGTTGTCATAGGTCTGTTGGTCTGTTTGCTGTCTATCTGATTGTTTCCATCATTGTGGTGGTGTCAGCTCAATGCTGTCATAGGTCTATTGGTCTGTTTGCTGTCTGTCTGAATGTTTCCATCAGTGCTGTCATAGGTCTATTGGTCTGTTTGTTGCCTATCTGATTGTTTCCATCAGTGCTGTCATAGGTCTATTGGTCTGTTTGCTGTTTGTCTGATTGTTTCCATCAGTGCTGTCATAGGTCTATTGGTCTGTTTGCTGTCTGTCTGAATGTTTCCATCAGTGTTGTCATAGGTCTGTTGGTCTGTTTGCTGTCTGTCTGATTGTTTCCATCAGTGCTGTTATAGGTCTATTGGTCTGTTTGCTGCATGTCTGATTGTTTCCATCAGTGCTGTCATAGGTCTATTGGTCTGTTTGCTGTTTGTCTGATTGTTTCCATCAGTGCTGTCATAGGTCTATTGGTCTGTTTGCTGTCTGTCTGAATGTTTCCATCAGTGCTGTCATAGGTCTATTGGTCTGTTTGCTGTTTGTCTGATTGTTTCCATCAGTGCTGTCATAGGTCTATTGGTCTGTTTGCTGTCTGTCTGAATGTTTCCATCAGTGCTGTCATAGGTCTATTGGTCTGTTTGCTGCCAGTCTGAATGTTTCCATCAGTGCTGTCATAGGTCTATTGGTCTGTTTGCTGTCTGTCTGAATGTTTCCATCAGTGCTGTCATAGGTCTATTGGTCTGTTTGCTGTCTGTCTGATTGTTTCCATCAGTGTTGTCATAGGTCTATTGGTCTGTTTGCTGTCTGTCTGAATGTTTCCATCAGTGCTGTCATATGTCTGTTGGTCTGTTTGCTGTCTGTCTGAATGTTTCCATCATTGTGCTGGTGTCAGCTCAGTGCTGTCATAGGTCCCTCCTCCCCTGCTAATTCTTAAAGCCTTGCCAGCGCACAGAGCTTTGTGCAGGTTCAGGGAATCTGCCGGATTATTTTTTGTCCTTCAGATTCTGGTGGAGCGCATACGGAACTGACTGAATGCGACGAATTGTCCTTGAACAAACTGGGAAACCCGCCACAGGTTTCATCTTCGTTGCACTGACCTAACAAGCGTGTCACTGTGTGCAATGTGGAAAGCAAGTTTTCATTGTGGTGAGAGGAGTTATCGTTCCTGACTTCCTGTTTCTGACATCTTCGTCAGGATGTGTGTGTGTGTGTGCGTGCGCGCGCGCGCGCGCGCGTGTGTGTGTGTGTGCGCGCGTGCGCGCGTGTGTGTATGTGTATGTGTGTGTGTGTGTGTGTGTGTTTGTTGTATTGTGTTGCGTTGTGTGGTGTGTGTGTGTGTGTGTGTGTGTGTGTGTGTGTGTGTGTGTTGTATTGTGTTGCGTTGTGTGGTGTGTGTGTGTGTACTGTATTATGCTGTGTTTTGTTGTGTTTGTGTTGTATTGTGTGTGTGTGTGAGTGTGTTGTGTGAGTGAGTGAGTGAGTGTGTGTGTGTGTGTGTGTGTGTGTGTGTGTGGTGTGTGTGTGTGTGTGTGTGTTGTATTCTGTTGCGTTGTGTGGTGTGTGTGTGTACGTGTATTATGCTGTGTTGTGTTGTGTTTGTGTTGTATTATGTGTGTATGTTTGTGTGTGTTTGTGTGTTATGCTGTGTTGTGTTGTGTGTGTTTGTGTGTGTTATGCTGTGTTGTGTGTGTGAGTGTGTGTGTGTGTAAGTGTGTGAGAGTGTGTGTGTGTAAGTGTGTGAGTGTGTGTGTGTGTGAATGACCGATATGAATGTGGTGATGGCAGTGATAATGGTGATGAGTTCAAGTTGTGCGGTCTGTCTGTCTGTCTTCGTGTACACAAATATGTGCGTGCTCTCAGAGAGAGAGAGAGAGGAGAGCGGAGAGAGAGGGAGGTGGGGAGACAGGAAGTGGTGTGATTAACACAGAGCTACATCATAGGTTATCAGTCCAGGAAGTGATGTGCAGTGCAAGCGGCATGTTGCACGTGCCAGTGTTGTGGGCTGCACACAGAGTGGCGAATGTAGGCCAGTCAAGAACCTGGAGTCAAGAACCTGGAAAACCCACAGGCACAAAGCCAAGTTTTCCAGGTTTCTTTCCGATACAGTGTGCACAGAAATACGAGGAAGGTTTAAGATCGAATATTACTCATGCAGTTAACACACAAAGCCACGCACCAACTAAATAATCAATTAACTAATTGGCCAAACAACCAAAATAACTAACTAACCAACCAAGTTACCGACCAATGAAATGCCCAGCTAACCAACCAGCCAACAACCCAACCAGCCGAGTAACCAACCGACCAACTAACTGCCCAGTTAACCAATCAGCCAACAACCCAACCAGCCGAGTAACCAACCGACCAACTAATTGCCCAGTTAACCAATCAGCCAACGACCAACTAACTGCCCAGCTAACCAACTAACCAACCATCCCGATTGCTAACCAGCTAACTAACCTACTAACCAACCAACCAACCATCCCGATTGCTAACCAGCTAACTAACCTACTAACCAACCAACCAACCATCCCGATTGCTAACCAGCTAACTAACCTACTAACCAACCAACCAACCATCCCGATTACTAACCAGCTAACTAACCTACTAACCAACCAACCAACCATCCCGATTACTAACCAGCTAACCTACTAACCAACCATCCCGATTACTAACCAGCTAACCTACTAACCAACCAACCAACCATCCCGATTACTAACCAGCTAACTAACCTACTAACCAACCAACCAACCATCCCGATTACTAACCAGCTAACCTACTAACCAACCAACCAACCATCCCGATTACTAACCAGCTAACCTACTAACCAACCAACCAACCATCCCGATTGCTAACCAGCTAACTAACCTACTAACCAACCAACCAACCATCCCAATTGCTAACCAGCTAACTAACCTACTAACCAGCCAACCAACCATCCCGATTACTAACCAGCTAACCTACTAACCAACCAACCAACCATCCCGATTACTGACCAGCTAACTAACCTACTAACCAACCAACCAACCATCCCGATTGCTAACCAGCTAACCAACCAATGAACAAGAAAACCAAACAAATGTAGAACATAAACAAACAAATGATTTTACATTTTCGCTCTTTGTGCTCGTTCGCTCCCTTTTAATCCCCCCCCCCCCCCTTTTTTTTTTTTTTCTTTAAAGGGAGATTATTTCATTTGACATAGAGGGAGGGGGGGGGGAATGAAAGAAAAGGGAGAGAGGAAGAAAGAGAGAGAGAGAGAGAGAGAAAGAGATAGAGTATGTGTCTGTCTGTCTGTCTGTCTGTCTGTCTGTCTGTCTGTCTGTCTGTCTGTCTCTCTGTCTGTCTGTGACAAAGATGTGTGGATACGATTTTCGGAGATCACTATGGGTAAATCTTTACCAAAGTTTAGTCAAAGACTGGTAAAGAATTCCGAAAAAGGTAAGTTTGAAAGGTAGCGCTTCAAGGTCAAGGTCACACGGACGAACAAAGTGCTAAAAATCATTTCTTTCCGAGGAAAATGTGAACAGCACAATATTCAAAATCTGTTGTCAGAGTCTACTATTGCCTTGTGTGCATGTCAAGTTTTATTTCATGACATAGAGATGTTTCTTTGTTTGTTTGTTTGTTTGTTTGTTTGTTTGTTTGTTTGTTTGTTTGTTTTAGATAAATAGGAGATTGTTAGAATAGCTTGACTATCTTGGTTTGCTGTTGATGTCGCTTTTTTATTTTAACTTGTCAGCTCAACTTCGTTCGTCAATCGCATTAACCCTCTTACTCCCACATCCTATCCTCCAACTGCAAAAACTTAACCCTTTGACTCCCTCACCATATCCACCAGCTTCCTCTCACCCTATCCACCAGCTTCTTGCAGGAAGCTGGTGGATAGGGTGAGGGAATTAAAAGGGGACGTTTTGTTTTCTGGTATGGTTGGCAATGCAGGATGCTGGTGGACAGAGTGCGGGAGTCAAAGGTTAAAGTTTTGCTTTGTTAGCATGGGTGACAATGCAGGATGCTGGTGGACAGGGTGAGGGGGTCAAAGGTTAAAGTTTTGCTTTGTTCGCATGGGTGACAATGCAGGATGCTGGTGGACAGGGTGAGGGAGTCAAAGGGTTAATGATCCCTCAAACAGCAAGAGGACAGTGGAGGGCGGATTGATGAACGTGACGTCATTCAGCAAGAGGACAGTGGAGGGCGGATTGATGAACGTGACGTCATTCAGCAAGAGGACAGTGAAGGGCGGATTGATGAACATGACGTCATTCAGCAAGAGGACAGTGAAGGGCGGATTGATGAACATGACGTCATTCAGCAAGAGGACAGTGAAGGGCGGATTGATGAACGTGACGTCATTCAGCAAGAGGACAGTGAAGGGCGGATTGATGAACGTGACGTCATTTAGCAAGAGGACAGTGAAGGGCGGATTGATTAACGTGACGTCATTCAGCAAGAGGACAGTGGAGGGCGGATTGATGAACGTGACGTCATTTAGCAAGAGGACAGTGAAGGGCGGATTGATGAACGTGACGTCATTTAGCAAGAGGACAGTGGAGGGTGGATTGATGAACGTGACGTCATTCAGCAACGTGACGTCATTCAGCAAGAGGACCGTGGGGGTGGATTGATGAACGTGACATCATTCAGCAAGAGGACAGTGGGGGTGGATTGATGAACGTGACGTCATTCAGCAAGAGGACAGTGGAGGGTGGATTGATGAACGTGACGTCATTCAGCAACGTGACGTCCTTCAGCAATAGGACCGTGGGGGTGGATTGATGAACGTGACGTCATTCAGCAAGAGGACAGTGGAGTGTGTATTGATGAACGTGACGTCATTCAGCAAGAGGACATTGGAGGATGGATTGATGAACGTGACGTCATTCAGCAAGAGGACAGTGGAGGGCGGATTGATGAACGAGACGT
>JAPXFY010000021.1:73847168-73862168 GCA_030674185.1 Monoplex corrugatus | reverse complement strand
AAGGTAGTCTAACATTCTTTTTGCGTGAACGGCGTGACGCACTTGTCTCCTGACAGCGTGAAGCAGATCTATACACAATCTAGTCTTGCTTATCCGGTTGACAGTCGTCTGAGTAAGGGACGTAACTCCATTATCACGTCACTTTCTGTCTGTTATTGTGTGGGAACTGTTAAATTAATTGCTTCATACTTGTGTGAACCACGTCTCAAACCTTTTCCCCAGGTCGGTTCAGTTTAGTTCTACATGTAGATGATTAGGCTTGTCAGTTTTTGCGTTGTTTACTTTTCTCTTTCAAGGTCGAGGCTGTGAAGTTGGCGCTGTCTTTTCTTGTAGTCTGCTCAAACTACAAACTAAGCTTGCAGTAAGAGACTAGGCTAGAGTGTTATTCAAAAACTGTTAAAGATTCTACGTTCGGACACTCAGTCAGAGGTTATTGTGAAGGTTACGATTGCACGTCAATTTGGCATGCAAATATTTTGTAATGAAAGCAGACACGACAGAAAACCAGGCATGTTAGTTGTTTATTTTGTTCTCAGGTAGGCTAAGGACTTGTCTGCAGATCTAGATCTACATCTGTATGTCAAGCGCGTAAGAAAGAGAAAAGTGATTTGAAGGCCAAATTTGAGTTCTAGACTGGGTCAAGATCAAGATTTCTTGAACTAGTACTGTAGTAGCCTAAATCCGGATCTAGAGTCTGCTTTGTGCGATGGGCTGCGTGTCGGGAGCAGGAGGAGAATCGAGCAGTGGAGTCTATCGATACAGGGGAATATGATCAGTATCGATCTGATCCAGTACAACAGATGACGATGTCGATTAAAACTGTCTCAGAAAGTAGACCTGGATAGCAAGCGCTTCAGATTCCAAAGTTTAGGTCTAGTCTAGAACTAGGTCAGGCATTCTCGGCCTGTTTAGTCTAAGATCTGACGACGACATATAGTTTAAATTAGACCTACGGGGAATTCATTGACTCTGGGCGAAAGTTGATCACAGTAGTTTCCGGCCTGTCTTTGACAAAAACGTGGATGAATTCTATACTACTCTCCACCATCTTCTGGACACTCATGCTCCAGCCACAACCCGTCTTTTACCTGACCGCCCCCCTACCCCCTGGCTCACTCATGAGATTGCCTGTGCAAAACGTGCCCGCCGCAGAGCAGAGCGCCGCTGGCGCCAATCCAAACTCACTGTACATAGGCAACTTTTCCAAGCCTCTAAAACAAAAGTATCCACCCTCATTGCATCTGCAAAAACAAGCTATTTCCAAACCAAAATCCTGAATACCTCTTCTTCAAAAGAACTCTTTACAACCATGAATCATCTCCTTGGCAGACGAAAAGATTTACCTCTCCCAACAAAACATACAAATGAAGAACTCCCATCTGTATTCTCCAACTATTTCACCACCAAAATACAAACTCTTCGTGACAGGCTTGACAGGACACCCTGTCAACCATGCCCACCTGACCCTTCCTTCTATGGCACACACCTCTTACTACTTTTACCCCAGTCTCACAAGAAGAAATTCTCAACACAATCAGATCCATGTCGTTCAAAACCTGCGAACTGGATCCTCTTCCAGGTTCTCTCTACTCTGACTGTCTCCCTACGCTCCTCCCATTCATCACTGACATCATCAACACTTCTCTCCAAACTGGAACTGTCCCAGATTCTTTCAAGTCTGCTATTGTTCACCCTCTCCTCAAGAAATACAATTTAGACCCAAATGAACTGAAAAATTACCGGCCTATCTCTAATCTCTCTTTCTTGTCAAAACTGCTTGAAAAAGTTGTCCTCAACCAACTGAACTCTCACCTGTCTGCCAACAATCTCCTCAATCCTTTCCAGTCAGCCTTCCGCCAGTGCCATAGCACTGAAACTGCCTTGCTACACATTCTCAACAATCTCCTCCTTGCAACTGATACTGGCAAAGTCTCTCTCCTCACACTCCTTGATCTGTCTGCAGCCTTTGATACCATTGATCATGGTATTCTCCTTTCTCCTTTACCACACACACACACACCAATCAGCTTGCAGGCCTACTTGTTACCACACACACAGACAGATCACAACCACAACGGGCTTCCACTGCATGCCCTCATGATCAGATCAAATCTGCAACAGTTCAAAGGCAAAACAACGGCAACAACACGTGATGATTCATAATAATAATAATAATAATAATTACAATATTTATATAGCGCAAAATCTTGATAAAATCAAATCTAAGCGCTGAAACAGACACACACACACACACGCACGCACACACACGCACGCACACAAACGCACGCATGCACACACACACACATACACACACACGCGCGCACGCACACGGCTATAAATGGGGAGAAAGAATAATAGCAATGGAAAATTACAGAGAGCATATTATATACAATTATATATTACAATGTGATTCCCCTCCGAGTGGAGACAGGCTGCAGAGGGGATTGAGTGAGGTTAGGATTTTATGCAGAGGAGAAAAGGTGAGTTTTGAGAGTGGACTTGAAGGAGACAAAAGTAGGTTGCTGACGGACTGAGAGAGGAAGTTTGTTCCAGGAGAGCGGACCAGAAACAGAGAAGGCTCGTGGACCATAGGTATTGAGCTTAGTGCGTGGAAAGCGAAAAGTCAGAGGATCGGAGGCAGAGCGGAGGGTACGTGAGGGAACATAGATCTCAAGTAGGCTTAACAGGTAATCGGGGGCTGCGTTATTGAGGCTTTTGTAGCACATGGTGTCTAGTTTGTACTGTATGCGCTTTGATACAGGGAGCCAGTGAAGTTGTGCCAGGAGAGGAGATATGTGGTCAGTTTTTTCTTTTTGAGTACAAGGCGTACAGCATTGTTTTGAATGCGCTGTAGGATGTGAATGGTGGAGGCAGGAAGACCAGACAGGAGTGAATTGCAATAGTCAATGCGAGACATTATGAAGGAGAGAACGAGTTTTGCAGTTGTTTCGACAGAGAGATACTTCCTGATCAGCCTTATACGATGGAGATGATAGTAGCAAGATCTGGCAGTTTGAGAAACAAAGTTGTTCATGGACAGGGTAGAGTCAATGCAGACACCAAGGTTTTTAGCTGAATCAGAAATTGGGACTGATGTGAGAGAAAGAGGAGGCAGCTGAGAAAGTTTCTGACGGCTGCCAATGAGGATAGCTTCTGTCTTGTCGTCATTAAGCTGAAGTTTGTTGAACGTCATCCAGTTCTTAATGTCTGAGTAACACTCAGTGGTGCGAGTCAACAGGCGCTGTATATTATCAGGTGAGTCACTGTCTTGAAGTTGGGTGTCATCAGCATAGAAGTGGTGTTTTATAGAGTGGGAGTTGATGATGGTGGACAGGGGGGAGGTGTAAAGAGTGAAAAGAACAGGGCCAAGGACAGATCCTTGTGGAACACCACAGGTCAGGTATGCAGGTTGAGAGTAAGTGCCATTGATGAGAACAGTTTGTTTTCTGTTTGATAAATACGAAGTGAAAAAGGAGAGAGCAATGTCAGAGATGCCAAAAGTATGATGAAGTCTAGAAAGGAGAATACCATGGTCAATGGTATCGAAGGCGGATGGCGGATGTTGTGGAGTTCATCCTGTGTTAGGGGTAAGTTGACATCACCATCATTGTTTTTGTGAATGACTTGCTCTTCCATTTTCAGTTTGCCTTCTATTTCCTGCTTCTCTGTTTCATTCATTTTATCGCATTGAAGTACGGATATATGTATGTATGTATTATGTATTATATACATGTACGTAGGTTTGTTATGTATGTATGTATGTAAGTATGAGTGCATGCGTGCGTGTGTGCGTGCGTGTGTGTGCGTGCGTGTATGTGCGTGTATGTATGTGTGTGTGTCTGTTTCTGTCTGGCTATCTCTTATTCCCTCTCTTTGGCTCTCCTTCCCTCTCTGTCTCCCTCTTCTCTCTCGTTCTCTCCCCCCTCTTCTCCTGCGTGTGTGTATGTGCGTGGTGTGTGTGTGTGTGTGCGCGCGCGCGCGCGTGTGTGTGTGTGTGTGCGTGTGTTTCACTCTGTATCTCTTTCTCACTCTCTGTCCCCTTTATCTCTCTGTCGACCTGTATATCTCTTTCCCTGCCCTCCCCCTTCTGTCTCTACGGCAATATGTAAGTTGGCCTGTGTGCTAGTTAGAAACTTTCACAAGCTTCACTGCATTTCATATTCTTTCTCTTCCCCTTTCTCTCTGTGCCCTCTCTCTCTCTCTCTCTCTCTCTCTCCCTCCCTTCCATTCTCTTGCTCTTTTTCTCTCTCCTTGCTCTCTCTCTCCCTCCCTCCCTCTCTTTCTTTCTCTTTTCTTCTCGTCTGTGTCTCTTGTTCCCTCTCGTCAGCTTTTTCTCTAAAAATTCTTAATATAGTTATGTAAATGTATACAGTATTGTAATAGCAGAACATTTTAGTTTACTGATTATTCCAAGTTAACCACGTTTGTGTCTCCCCAAACCCTTATCAGAAAGCAAACTGTTTTTAGATTCTGTCCAAATTTGCCTGTGTGGGTGTCTGTCTTTCTGTTGAATGTTTCTCCCTGTCACTGTACGTCTGTCAGTGTGGTCCGTCTCTCTGTCTTTCTGTCTGTTTCTCTCGTCTTTCACGCATCACCTCCCTCAGTCCTGTTTCTGTTTGTTGGGTGTTTTCTCTTGTCTGTCTGTCTGTCTGTCTGTCTGTCTGTCTGTCGTCTGTCTGTCGTCTGTCTGTCGTCTGTCTCCCTCTGTCTCTCTGACTGTACGTATGTCCCTCTCAACCGGTTACAGACAAGGCAAGCTGTCCACCAAGGATAGTATTGTTGGAACAGGTTATGAACAGGTTGTGAACAGGCTGTGAACAGGTTGTGAACAGGTTGTGAACAGGCTGTGAATATTACCGTAGATAGAGTGGAGACTACTACATTCATCAGCACGGAAAAACAGTCACGTCACGTTGTGCCTGCAGTGCAAATATTAGACACCCCCTCCCCACTTCTGTCTGTCTCTCTGTCTGTCTCTCTGTCTGTCTGTCTCGCTCTGTCTCTCTCTCTCTCCTCTCTCTCTCTCTCTCTCTCTCTCTCTCTCTCTCTCTCTCTCTCTCTCTCTATTATGGCAAGTTTGAAAAACTGCTTTTAGCTGACAAGTTCTTCCGTTAGAAAATAAAAGTATCATTGTCACTGTCAGTCTTTCTGTCATTGCTCGTGTCTCTCTGTCTGTCTTTCTGTTTCTGTAGTCTTTCTTTGTCTTGTCTGTCTGTCTGTCTGTGTCTGTCTCGTCTTTCTTTGTCTTGTCTGTCTGTCTGTGTCTGTCTCGTCTTTCTTTGTCTTGTCTGTCTGTCTGTCTGTCTGTGTCTGTCTCGTCTTTCTTTGTCTTGTCTGTCTGTCTGTCTGTCTGTCTGTGTCTGTCTCGTCTTTCTTTGTCTTGTCTGTCTGTCTGTGTCTTCGTCTGTCTCGTCTTTCTTTGTCTTGTCTGTCTGTGTCTTCGTCTGTCTCGTCTTTCTTTGTCTTGTCTGTCTGTCTGTCTGTGTCTTCGTCTGTCTCGTCTTTCTTTGTCTTGTCTGTCTGTCTGTCTGTGTCTTCGTCTGTCTCATCTTTCTTTGTCTTGTCTGTCTGTCTGTGTCTTCGTCTGTCTCGTCTTTCTTTGTCTTGTCTGTCTGTCTGTCTGTGTCTTCGTCTGTCTCGTCTTTCTTTGTCTTGTCTGTCTGTCTGTCTGTGTCTTCGTCTGTCTCGTCTTTCTTTGTCTTGTTTGTCTGTCTGTCTGTTGTCTTCGTCTGTCTCGTCTTTCTTTGTCTTGTTTGTCTGTCTGTCTGTGTCTTCGTCTGTCTCGTCTTTCTTTGTCTTGTCTGTCTGTCTGTCGGGTCTGTCTGTCTCGTCTTTCTTTGTCTTGTCTGTCTGTCTGTCTGTCTGTGTCTGTCTCGTCTTTCTTTGTCTGTTTGTCTGTCTGTCTGTCTGTCTGTCTGTCTGGTCTTCGTCTGTCTCGTCTTTCTTTGTCTTGTCTGTCTGTCTGTCTGTGTCTTCGTCTGTCTGTCTTTCTTGTCTGTCTGTCTCTTGTCTGTCTGTCTTGTCTTTCTTTGTCTGTCTGTCCTCTCTGTCAGTCTGTCTCTTTCATTTTTCACTTCAGCTCTCGGTCTCGTACCCTTGATCTTTTCCATGTGGCTTTCGTCTGAGTTTTTTTCTTTTCCACTGTGGCTTTCGTCTGGAGTTTTGTTTCTGTCTTTCAGTCTGTCCAAGGACAGTAATACTGGGGTGAGTTTATACAGAGTGTAAACAGCAGTATACATCTGCTGGGTGAAACACGAGCTGTTGACGAGTAATGTTGTGTTCGCTGTACGGCTATTTCAATCTCCACCCCCTTCCATTCCCCCTCCCCCGCCCTTCCTATCTCTGTCTGTCAGTCTGTCTGTCTGTCTGTCTGTCTCCCTCCCTCCCCCCTCTACCCCAACAGCCAGTTCTTTTTCTTTTTAATACTCTAGCACTTTTAACAATTGGCCATATGATACACACCACACACACACACACACACACACACACACACAAACTAATATCACTTATAGTGAAAAGACGTTAAATCAAGCAACGAACGAACGAACACACACACATACACACACACACACACACACACACCACACACACACACACACACACACACACACACACACACACACACACACACGTGTGCACACAATCGGTGATTTTCACTAGAAGCATTTTACTTGTACTCTGCGGTGTTTTTTCTAAAGGTCAAAAGGTCATCCCCTGTCCCACACCATCCCCTGTCCCACACCGTCCCCTTTCCCACACCTCCCCTGTCCCACACATCCCCTATCCCACACATACCCCTATCCCACACATCCCCCTATCCCACATCACCCCTATCCACACATCCCCTATCCCACACATCCCCTATCCCACACCATCCCCCTATCCCACACCATCCCCCTATCCCACATCATCCCCTATCCCACACCATCCCCCTATCCCACACCATCCCCCTATCCCACACCATCCCCCTATCCCACACCATCCCCCTATCCCACACCATCCCCTATCCCACACCATCCCCCTATCCCACATCATCCCCTATCCCACACCATCCCCCTATCCCACACCATCCCCCTATCCCACACATCATCCCCCTTCCCACACCATCCCCCTATCCCACACCATCCCCTATCCACACATCCCCCTATCCACATCATCCCCCTATCCACACCATCCCCCTATCCCACACCATCCCCCTATCCCACACCATCCCCCCCATCCCACACCATCCCCCTATCCCACATCCATCCCCCTATCCCACACCATCCCCCTATCCCACACCATCCCCCTATCCCACACCATCCCCCTATCCCACACCACCCCCTATCCCACACCATCCCCTATCCCACACCATCCCCCTATCCACCACATCCATCCCCTACAACCATCCCCTATCCCACACCATCCCCCTATCCCACACCATCGCCCATCCCACACCATCCCCCTATCCACACCATCCCCCTATCCCACATACCTATCCACATCATCCCCCTATCCCACACCATCCCCCTATCCACACCATCCTCCCTATCCCACATCATCCCCCTATCCACCCATCCCCCTATCCCACACCACCCCCTATCCCACACCATCCCCCTATCCACACCATCCCCCTATCCCACACCATCCCCCATCCCACTACCCACACCCCTATCCACACATCCCCTATCCCAACCCCCCCATCCCACACCATCCCCCTATCCCACATCCATCCCCCTATCCCACACCATCCCCCTATCCCACACTATTTACCATCTCACATCACCCCTATCCCACACCACCCCCTATCCCACACCATCCCCCCATCCCACACCATCCCCCTATTCCACATCACCCCCTATCCCACACCATCCCCCTATCCCACACCATCCCCCTATCCCACACCATCCCCCCATCCCACACCATCCCCCTATTCCACATCATCCCCCTATCCCACTCATCCCCCTATCCAATCATCCCCACCCACCCATCCCCCTATCCACACCATCCCCCATCCCACCATCCCCCTATTCCCATCATCCCCTATCCCACACCATCCCCCCATCCCACACCATCCCCCTATCCACATCATCCCCCTATCCACATCATCCCCCTATCCACATCATCCCCCTATCCCACACCATCCCCCTATCCCACACCATCCCCCCATCCCACACCATCCCCCTATTCCACATCATCCCCCTATCCCACACCATCCCCCTATCCCACACCATCCCCCTATCCCACACCATCCCCCTATCCCACACCATCCCCCTATCCCACACCATCCCCCTATCCCACACCATCCCCCTATCCCACACCATCCCCCTATCCCACATCATCCCCCTATCCCACATCATCCCCCTATCCCACACCATCCCCCTATCCCACACCATCCCCCCTATCCCACATCATCCCCTATCCCACATCATCCCCCTATCCCACACCATCCCCCTATCCCACACCATCCCCCTACTCAATCATCCCTATCCACCCATCCCCTATCCCACATCATCCCCCTATCCCACACCATCCCCTATCCCACACCATCCCCTATCCCACATCATCCCCCTATCCCACACCATCCCCCTATCCCACACCATCCCCTATCCAACATCATCCCCCTATCCCACAACCATCCCCTATCCCACACCATCCCCTATCCCACATTATCCCCTATCCCACATCCATCCCCTATCCCACACCATCCCCTATCCCACACATCCCTATCCCACACCATCCCTATCCCACACCATCCCCTATCCAACATCATCCCCCTATCCCACACCATCCCCTATCCCACACATCCCCTATCCCACACCATCCCCTATCCCACATCATCCCTATCCCACACCATCCCCCTATCCCACACCATCCCCTATCCCACACCATCCCCTTTCCACATCATCCCCCTATCCCACATCATCCCCTATCCCACACCATCCCCTATCCCACACCATCCCCTATCCCACACCATCCCTATCCCACATCATCCCCCTATCCCACACCATCCCCCTATCCCACACCATCCCCCTATCCCACATCATCCCCCTATCCCACATCATCCCCCTATCCCACACCATCCCCTATCCCACACCATCCCCCTATCCCACACCATCTCCCCTATCCCACACCATCCACCTATCCCACACCATCCCCCTATCCCACACCATCTCCCCTATCCCACACCATCCCCTATCCCACACCATCCCCCTATCCCACACCATCTCCCCTATCCCACACCATCCCCTACCCCACACCATCCCATATCCCACACGATCCCCTATCCCACAGCATCCCCTATCCCACATCATCCCCTATCCCACACCATCCCATATCCCACACCATCCCATATCCCACACCATCCACTATCCCACATCATCCCCTATCCCACACCATCCCCTATCCCACATCATCCCCTATCCCACACCATCCCATATCCCACACCATCCACTATCCCACACGATCCCATATCCCACACCAATCCTTATCCCACACCATCCCCTATCCCACACCATCCCCTATCCCACACCATCCCCTGGATCCTCTTCCAGGTTCTCTCTACTATAATAATAATAATAATTACAATATTTATATAGCGCAAAATCTTGATAAAATCAAATCTAAGCGCTGAAGCAGACACACACGCAAGCACGCACGCACGCACGCACGCACACACACGCACGCACACACACACACACACACACACATACACACACACACACACACGCATGGCTATAAATGGGGAGAAAGAATAAAAGCAATAAAAGCAAGAATAAAACCAATGGAAAATTATAGAGAGCATAGCATATACAATTATATATTATAACCATGTGATTCCCTCCGAGCGGAGACAGGCTGCAGAGGGGGGTTAGGATTTTATGCGGAGGAGAAAAGGTGAGTTTTGAGAGCGGACTTGAAGGAGACAAAAGTAGGTTGCTGACGGACTGAGAGAGGAAGTTTGTTCCAGGAGAGTGGACCAGAAACAGAGAAGGCTCGTGGACCATAGGTATTGAGCTTAGTGCGTGGAAAGAGAAAAGTCAGAGGATCGGAGGCAGAGCGGAGGGTACGTGAGGGAACATAGATCTCAAGTAGGCTTGACAGGTAATCAGGGGCTGCGTTATTGAGGCTTTTGTAGCACATGGTGTCTAGTTTGTACTGTATGCGCTTTGATACAGGGAGCCAGTGAAGTTGTGCCAGGAGAGGAGATATGTGGTCAGCTTTTTTCTTTTGAGTACAAGGCGTACAGCATTGTTTTGAATGCGCTGTAGGATGTGAATGGTGGAGGCAGGAAGACCGGACAGGAGTGAATTGCAATAGTCAATGCGAGACATTATGAAGGAGAGAACGAGTTTTGCAGTTGTTTCGACAGAGAGATACTTCCTGATCAGCCTTATACGATGGAGATGATAGTAGCAGGATCTGGCAGTTTGAGAAACAAAGTTGTTCATGGAGAGGGTAGAGTCAATGCAGACACCAAGGTTTTTAGCTGAATCAGAAATTGGGACTGATGTGTTACATAATGGGAGAGAAAGAGGAGGCAGCTGAGAAAGTTTCTGACGGGTGCCAATGAGGATAGCTTCTGTTTTGTCGTCATTAAGCTGAAGTCTATTGTGTGTCATCCAGTTCTTAATGTCCGAGTAACACTCAGTGGTGCGAGTCAACAGGCGCTGTATATTATCAGGTGAGTCACTGTCTTGAAGTTGGGTGTCATCAGCATAGAAGTGGTGTTTTATAGAATGGGAGTTGATGATGGTGGACAGGGGGGAGGTGTAAAGAGTGAAAAGAACAGGGCCAAGGACAGATCCTTGTGGAACACCACAGGTCAGGTATGCAGGTTGAGAGTAAGTGCCATTGATGAGAACGGTTTGTTTTCTGTTGGATAGGTATGAAGTGAACCAAGACAGAGCAATGTCAGAGATGCCAAAAGTATGATGAAGTCTAGAAAGGAGAATACCATGATCAATGGTATCAAAGGCTGCAGACAGATCAAGGAGTGTGAGGAGAGAGACTTTGCCAGTATCAGTTGCAAGGAGGAGATTGTTGAGAATGTGTAGTAGGGCAGTTTCAGTGCTATGGCACTGGCGGTAGGCTGACTGGAAAGGATTGAGGAGATTGTTGGCAGACAGGTGAGAGTTCAGCTGGTTGAGGACGACTTTTTCAAGGAGTTTTGACAAGAAAGAGAGATTAGAGATAGGCCGGTAATTTTTCAGTTCATTTGGATCTAAATTGTGTTTCTCCTCCCATTCATCACTGACATCATCAACACTTCTCTTCAAACTGGAACTGTCCCAGATTCTTTCAAGTCTGCTATTGTTCACCCTCTCCTCAAGAAACACAATTTAGACCCAAATGAACTGAAAAATTATCGGCCTATCTCTAATCTCTCTTTCTTGTCGAAACTCCTTGAAAAAGTCGTCCTCAACCAGCTGAACTCTCACCTGTCTGCCAACAATCTCCTCAATCCTTTCCAGTCAGCCTACCACCAGTGCCATAGCACTGAAACTGCCCCACTACACATTCTCAACAGTCTCCTCCTTGCAACTGATACTGGCAAAGTCTCTCTCCTCACACTCCTTGATCTGTCTGCAGCCTTTGACACCATTGATCATGGTATTCTCCTTTCTAGACTTCATCATACTTTTGGCATCTCTGACATTGCTCTGTCCTGGTTCACTTCATACCTATCAAACAGAAAACAAACTGTTCTCATCAATGGCACTTACTCTCAACCTGCATACCTGACCTGTGGTGTTCCACAAGGATCTGTCCTTGGCCCTGTTCTTTTCACTCTCTACACCTCCCCCCTGTCCACCATCATCAACTCCCACTCTATAAAACACCACTTCTATGCTGATGACACCCAACTTCAAGACAGTGACTCACTTGATAATATACAGCGCCTCTTGACTCGCACCACTGAGTGTTACTCGGACATTAAGAACTGGATGACACACAATAAACTTCAGCTTAATGACAACAAGACAGAAGCTATCCTCATTGGCACCCGTCAGAAACTTTCTCAGCTGCCTCCTCTTTCTCTCCCATTATGTAACACATCAGTCCGAATTTCTGATTCAGCTAAAAACCTTGGTGTCTGCATTGACTCTACCCTCTCCATGAACAACTTTGTTTCTCAAACTGCCAGATCTTGCTACTATCATCTCCATCGTATAAGCCTGATCAGGAAGTATCTCTCTGTCGAAACAACTGCAAAACTCGTTCTCTCCTTCATAATGTCTCGCATTGACTATTGCAATTCACTCCTGTCTGGTCTTCCTGCCTCCACCATTCACATCCTACAGCGCATTCAAAACAATGCTGTACGCCTTGTACTCAAAAAGAAAAAAGCTGACCACATATCTCCTCTCCTGGCACAACTTCACTGGCTCCCTGTATCAAAGCGCATACAATACAAACTAGACACCATGTGCTACAAAAGCCTCAATAACGCAGCCCCCGATTACCTGTCAAGCCTACTTGAGATCTATGTTCCCTCACGTACCCTCCGCTCTGCCTCCGATCCTCTGACTTTTCGTTTTCCACGCACTAAGCTCAATACCTATGACCCACGAGCCTTCTCTGTTTCTGGTCCACTCTCCTGGAACAAACTTCCTCTCTCAGTCCGTCAGCAACCTACTTTTGTCTCCTTCAAGTCCGCTCTCAAAACCCACCTTTTCTCCTCTGCATAAAATCCTAACCTCACTCAACCCCCCCTCCCCCCTCTGCAGCCTGTCTCCGTTCGGAGGGGAATGACATGGTTATAATATATAATTGTATATGCTATGCTCTCTATAATTTTCCATTGCTTTTATTCTTGCTTTTATTGCTTTTATTGCTTTTATTCTTTCTCCCCATTTATAGCCATGCGTGTGTGTGTGTGTGTGTGTGTGTGTGTGTGTGTGTGTGTGTGTGCGTGTGTGTGCGTGCGTGCGTGCGTGCGTGCGTGTGTGTCTGCTTCAGCGCTTAGATTTGATTTTATCAAGATTTTGCGCTATATAAATATTGTAATTATTATTATTATTATTATCCCCTATCCCACACCATCCCCTATCCCACATCATCCCCTATCCCACACCATCCCCTATCCTACACCATCCCCTATCCCACACCATCCCCTATCCCACACCATCCCCTATCCCACATCATCCCCTATCCCACACCATCCCCTATCCCACACCATCCCCTGGATCCTCTTCCAGGTTCTCTCTACTATAATAATAATAATAATTACAATATTTATATAGCGCAAAATCTTGATAAAATCAAATGTAAGCGCTGAAGCAGACACACACGCAAGCACGCACGCACGCACGCACGCACACACACGCACGCACACACACACACACACATACACACACACACACACACGCATGGCTATAAATGGGGAGAAAGAATAAAAGCAATAAAAGCAAGAATAAAACCAATGGAAAATTATAGAGAGCATAGCATATACAATTATATATTATAACCATGTGATTCCCTCCGAGCGGAGACAGGCTGCAGAGGGGGGTTAGGATTTTATGCGGAGGAGAAAAGGTGAGTTTTGAGAGCGGACTTGAAGGAGACAAAAGTAGGTTGCTGACGGACTGAGAGAGGAAGTTTGTTCCAGGAGAGTGGACCAGAAACAGAGAAGGCTCGTGGACCATAGGTATTGAGCTTAGTGCGTGGAAAGAGAAAAGTCAGAGGATCGGAGGCAGAGCGGAGGGTACGTGAGGGAAGATAGATCTCAAGTAGGCTTGACAGGTAATCAGGGGCTGCGTTATTGAGGCTTTTGTAGCACATGGTGTCTAGTTTGTACTGTATGCGCTTTGATACAGGGAGCCAGTGAAGTTGTGCCAGGAGAGGAGATATGTGGTCAGCTTTTTTCTTTTTGAGTACAAGGCGTACAGCATTGTTTTGAATGCGCTGTAGGATGTGAATGGTGGAGGCAGGAAGACCGGACAGGAGTGAATTGCAATAGTCAATGCGAGACATTATGAAGGAGAGAACGAGTTTTGCAGTTGTTTCGACAGAGAGATACTTCCTGATCAGCCTTATACGATGGAGATGATAGTAGCAGGATCTGGCAGTTTGAGAAACAAAGTTGTTCATGGAGAGGGTAGAGTCAATGCAGACACCAAGGTTTTTAGCTGAATCAGAAATTGGGACTGATGTGTTACATAATGGGAGAGAAAGAGGAGGCAGCTGAGAAAGTTTCTGACGGGTGCCAATGAGGATAGCTTCTGTTTTGTCGTCATTAAGCTGAAGTCTATTGTGTGTCATCCAGTTCTTAATGTCCGAGTAACACTCAGTGGTGCGAGTCAACAGGCGCTGTATATTATCAGGTGAGTCACTGTCTTGAAGTTGGGTGTCATCAGCATAGAAGTGGTGTTTTATAGAATGGGAGTTGATGATGGTGGACAGGGGGGAGGTGTAAAGAGTGAAAAGAACAGGGCCAAGGACAGATCCTTGTGGAACACCACAGGTCAGGTATGCAGGTTGAGAGTAAGTGCCATTGATGAGAACGGTTTGTTTTCTGTTGGATAGGTATGAAGTGAACCAAGACAGAGCAATGTCAGAGATGCCAAAAGTATGATGAAGTCTAGAAAGGAGAATACCATGATCAATGGTATCAAAGGCTGCAGACAGATCAAGGAGTGTGAGGAGAGAGACTTTGCCAGTATCAGTTGCAAGGAGGAGATTGTTGAGAATGTGTAGTAGGGCAGTTTCAGTGCTATGGCACTGGTGGTAGGCTGACTGGAAAGGATTGAGGAGATTGTTGGCAGACAGGTGAGAGTTCAGCTGGTTGAGGACGACTTTTTCAAGGAGTTTTGACAAGAAAGAGAGATTAGAGATAGGCCGGTAATTTTTCAGTTCATTTGGATCTAAATTGTGTTTCTCCTCCCATTCATCACTGACATCATCAACACTTCTCTTCAAACTGGAACTGTCCCAGATTCTTTCAAGTCTGCTATTGTTCACCCTCTCCTCAAGAAACACAATTTAGACCCAAATGAACTGAAAAATTATCGGCCTATC
>JAPXFY010000021.1:73784668-73839668 GCA_030674185.1 Monoplex corrugatus | reverse complement strand
CAGGTGTACAGTAGGTAGGACATCAAGACTTGACCAATACAGATGGCTTATGTACAGGTGTACAGTAGTAGGACATCAAGACGTGACCAATACAGATGGCTTATGTGCAGGTGTACAGTAGGTAGGACGTCAAGACGTGACCAATACAGATGGCTTATGTACAGGTGTACAGTAGGTAGGACGTCAAGACGTGACCAATACAGATGGCTTATGTGCAGATGTACAATAGGTAGGACGTCAAGACGACCAATACAGATGGCTTATGTGCAGGTGTACAATAGGTAGGACGTCAAGACGTGACCAATACAGATGGCTTATGTGCAGGTGTACAATAGGTAGGACGTCAAGACGACCAATACAGATGGCTTATGTGCAGGTGTACAATAGGTAGGACGTCAAGACGTGACCAATACAGATGGCTTATGTGCAGGTGTACAGTAGGTAGGACGTCAAGACGTGACCAATACAGACGACTTATGTACAGGTGTACAGCTTGTGTCATGGTCAGTTGTGGACCTCCAGTATGTGATATCAATTGTGTCAGTGCACGTGGAGTTCATTCCAAGCGCCAAGGCGATGTCTGGAGAAACAAGTGAAACTGAAACCATTTGAACCCCGTCTGTAAAAAAAAATTTTTTTAAATGGAGTTTTTTTAGTTTAACCCCGATAGGTTCCTACCCCGAGTTATAGGTGTTGTGGGTATGTTGGGAAGACTGTAGGCGTGCAGTCCGAACGTCGAGTTAAAGGTGCTGTGGGTGTGTTGGGAAGACTGTAGGCGTGCAGTCCGAACGTCGAGTTAAAGGTGTGTGGGTGTGTTGGGAAGACTGTAGGCGTGCAGTCCGAACGTCGAGTTAAAGGTGCTGTGGGTGTGTTGGGAAGACTGTAGGCGTGCAGTCCGAACGTCGAGTTAAAGGTGCTGTGGGTGTGTTGGGAAGACTGTAGGCGTGCAGTCCGAACGTCGAGTTAAAGGTGCTGTGGGTGTGTTGGGAAGACTGTAGGCGTGCAGTCCGAACGTCGAGTTAAAGGTGCTGTGGGTGTTTGGAAGACTGTAGGCGTGAAGTCCGAACGTCGAGTTAAAGGTGCTGTGGGTGTGTTGGGAAGACTGTAGGCGTGAAGTCCGAACGTCGAGTTAAAGGTGCTGTGGGTGTGTTGGGAAGACTGTAGGCGTGCAGTCCGAACGTCGAGTTAAAGGTGCTGTGGGTGTGTTGGGAAGACTGTAGGCGTGCAGTCCGAACGTCGAGTTAAAGGTGCTGTGGGTGTGTTGGGAAGACTGTAGGCGTGCAGTCCGAACGTCGAGTTAAAGGTGCTGTGGGTGTGTTGGGAAGACTGTAGGCGTGCAGTCCGAGCGTCGAGTTAAAGGTGCTGTGGGTGTGTTGGGAAGACTGTAGGCGTGCAGTCCGAACGTCGAGTTAAAGGTGCTGTGGGTGTGTTGGGAAGACTGTAGGCGTGCAGTCCGAACGTCGAGTTAAAGGTGCTGTGGGTGTGTTGGGAAGACTGTAGGCGTGCAGTCCGAACGTCGAGTTAAAGGTGCTGTGGGTGTGTTGGGAAGACTGTAGGCGTGCAGTCCGAACGTAAACAGACGGTGTATTGAACACTTTGCTGACTTCTGTCTGTCTGTCTCTCTCTCTCTCTCTCTGTCTTTGTCTGTCTCTATCACAGAAACACACACACACACACACACACACACACACACACACACACACACACACACACACACACACACATACACACACACACACACACACACACACACACACACACACACACACAGAAGGGATGGGGGGAGAATTTGCGATGTACGTTTCCCTGACCCTAACTGAACTCTGTACGTGTTGTCAGACAACGAAAACTGATGACGAAGGTGGACAGTGAATGGGTTGACCTATTTCCATACACTTGACCTTGTTGTGCTGTGTTTGTGTAGGGATATGGTAAGCTGGCGTTCTGCCTGCCTACAGTGGTTCTCTATATCACATGTAGGGATATGGTAAGCTGGTGTTCTGCCTGCCTACAGTGGTTCTGTATATCACATGTAGGGATATGGTAAGCTGGTGTTTTGCCTGCATACAGTGGTTCTCTATATCACATGTAGGGATATGGTAAGCTGGCGTTCTGCCTGCCTACAGTGGTTCTCTATATCACATGTAGGGATATGGTAAGCTGGTGTTCTGCCTGCCTACAGTGGTTCTCTATATCACATGTAGGGATATGGTAAGCTGGCGTTCTGCCTGCCTACAGTGGTTCTGTATATCACATGTAGGGATATGGTAAGCTGGTGTTTTGCCTGCATACAGTGATTCTGTATATCACATGTAGGGATATGGTAAGCTGGTGTTCTGCCTGCATACAGTGGTTCTGTATATCACATGTAGGGATATGGTAAGCTGGTGTTCTGCCTGCATACAGTGGTTCTCTATATCACATGTAGGGATATGGTAAGCTGGTGTTCTGCCTGCCTACAGTGGTTCTGTATATCACATGTAGGGATATTGTAAGCTGGCGTTCTGCCTGCCTACAGTGGTTCTCTATATCACATGTAGGGATATGGTAAGCTGGTGTTCTGCCTGCATACAGTGATTCTGTATATCACATGTAGGGATATGGTAAGCTGGTGTTCTGCCTGCCTACAGTGGTTCTGTATATCACATGTAGGGATATGGTAAGCTGGTGTTTTGCCTGCATACAGTGGTTCTGTATCTCACATGTCAAACTGAAGATGTAGTTTCCTTTGGAAAAATATGAGGTCTATCTGTCTACGTTTGTATGTCTGTCTGTTTGTGTCTGTGTGTCTGTCTGTCAGTCTGTCTAAACTCACTCTGGCAGAGATTAGTGTAGACCCTCAGTGGATGAGGGTGAGGGCTGGATGGAAGAAAGAGTTTTTTCTGCTGATGCCATTGTTGTGAAACTTTACACTTTGTTCTTGGTCTGCCCGTCTGTCTGTCGTTCTATGATTCTCTCTCTCTCTCTCTCTCTCTCTCTCTCTCTCTCTCTCTCTCTCTCTCTCTCTCTCTCTCTCTCTCTCACTCACTCTTTCTGTCTGTGTGTGTGTGTGTGTGTGTGGTGCGTGCGTATCTTTCTGTCTGTCGGTCTCTCTCTGTCTGTCTCTCTGCATGTGTGTGTGTGTTCGTTCGTTGCTTGATTTAACGTCTTTTCACTATAAGTGATATTAGACGGGGAAAAATGGCATGGAGGATGAAATAAGGGGGGGGGGGTGGAGGGGAGAGGGGAACAGAGTAAGGGACGTAAAAAAATTAAAAGGAAGCGGCAAGGTCTTAAGAAAAAGGATATGGATGAACAGAGAAATGAAACTAGAACAACGCTAACATCAATAATGTAAAAGAAAAATCGTCATAAAAACAAAACAAAACAAAAATAATCATAATTATAATAATAGTCTTAAAGTAACGCATTAACAGGACTGTGAACCAATGATTCTGAAATTTTAACTAACAAAACTTGATCCGATACTACTTCTTTAAAATGCGTTTCAAGATAGTTTCCTTGTGTAAACGTCTTTGGTAAAAAGGAACGAAGCTTTCTGCAGTAAAACAAACAGTGATACAATGTGAATTGTTCGCCGCAAATACATCAAACGTCGTTACAATATTTTGTTTTCAAAGCGTTCAGTTGAAAGCGAAAATATGTCATAACAATTAATCTCAAATGATATAACGAGGAATACTGCAAGTGTGTGTGTGTGTGTGTGTGTGTGTGTGTGTGTGTGTGTGTGTGTGTTGTGTATGTGTGTGTGTGTGTGTGTGTGTGTGTGTGTGTGTGTGTGTGTGGTTCGTGTGTGTGTGTTGGGTTCGTGTGTGTGTGTTGGGTTCGTGTGTGTGTGTGCGTGCGTGCGTATCTTTCTGTCGGTCTGTCTCTGTCTGTCTCTCTGCATTGTGTGTGTGTGTGTGTGTGTGTGTGTGTGTGTGTGTGTGTGTGTGTGTGTGTGTGTGTGTGTGTGTGTGTGTGTGTGTGTTTTCACGTTCCTGTTTACCGCTCGTCTGTTTCTCCTGTTTCGTCTCATGTTTGCCTTCCCAATCCTGTGGGATTGACATAGCGTGTGTGATGTTATTTTAGATGGCCACTCCATAACATTACAGGTAACACGATACATGCCTGAACTTAACCCTTAGCTCTGACATATATGTCACCATGTGTCATTGTGTTAGACAGACATACCTGACATATATGTCACCATGTGTCATTGTGTTAGACAGACATGTGTCATTGTGTTATAACAGACATGTGTCATTGTGTTATAACAGACATGTGTCATTGTGTTATAACAGACAGACATGTGTCATTGTATTATAACAGACATGCCTGACATATATGTTACCATGTGTCATTGTGTTATAACAGACATGCCTGACATATATGTTACAATGTGTCATTGTGTTATAACAGACATACCTGACATATATGTTACCATGTGTCATTGTGTTATAACAGACAGACATGTGTCATTGTGTTATAACAGACAGACATGTGTCATTGTGTTATAACAGACATACCTGACATATATGTTACCATGTGTCATTGTGTTATAACAGACATACCTGACATATATGTTACAATGTGTCATTGTGTTATAACAGACATACCTGACATATATGTTACCATGTGTCATTGTGTTATAACAGACATACCTGACATATATGTTACAATGTGTCATTGTGTTATAACAGACATACCTGACGTATATGTTACCATGTGTCATTGTGTTACAACAGACAGACATGTGTCATTGTGTTATAACAGACAGACATGTGTCATTGTGTTATAACAGACAGACATGTGTCATTGTGTTATAACAGACAGACATGTGTCATTGTGTTATAACAGACAACCATGCTTTCAGAAAGAAAAAAGAAAACGGTTGGCACTGTAGAGCAATGCAGTCTCCCCATGCCCAGGGCCATCGGTAGAACTTTATTATGGTAAACCTACTGTGACAAAACAGTGAAGAACGGACTATTTTTCATAGTCATTCTGTAGCATTAAATGCCGTACTGAACACATGGAATCCTCCGCGTGCTGTGACGTTTGTTTGAGCAAACTGAAACCAAATCTGTGTTGTGGTGACTTCAGTTTCAGTTTGTGGTGTCGTTTGCACATTCCACGCCAGCTCTTCAGTTCAAAATGTGTAACCCTTTGACTCCCGCACCTGTCCACCAGCATACTTCAGTCAACCAGCTAGCAAGGCAAAATCTTAACGTTTTGACTTCCTCACACTAACATCCACCGGCTCCCTGCAAGATGCTGGTGCAGGAAGCTGGTGGATAGGGTGAGGGAGTTAAAGGGTACGTTTTGTAGCTGGTGGATAGGGTGAAGGTGTTAAAGGGTACGTTTTTAGCTGGTGGATAGGTGAGGGAGTTAAAGGGTACGTTTTGCAGTTGGTGGATAGGGTGAGGGAGTTAAAGGGCGGTACGTTTTGCAGTTGGTGGATAGGGTGAGGGAGTTAAAGGGCGGTACGTTTTGCAGTTGGTGGATAGGGTGAGGAGTTAAAGGTACGTTTTGCAGTTGGTGGATAGGGTGAGGGAGTTAAAGGGTAAGTTTTGCAGTTGGTGGATAGGGTGAGGGAGTTAAAGGGTACGTTTTGCAGTTGGTGGATAGGGTGAGGGAGTTAAAGGGCGGTACGTTTTGCAGTTGGTGGATAGGGTGAGGGAGTTAAAGGGTACGTTTTTGCAGTTGGTGGATAGGGTGAGGGAGTTAAAGGGTAAGTTTTGCAGTTGGTGGATAGGGTGAGGGAGTTAAAGGGTAAGTTTTGCATGGTGATAGGGTGAGGGAGTTAAAGGTAGTTTGCAGTTGGTGGATAGGGTGAGGGAGTTAAAGGGTAAGTTTTGCAGTTGGTGGATAGGGTGAGGGAGTTAAAGGGTAAGTTTTGCAGTTGGTGGATAGGGTGAGGGAGTTAAAGGGTAAGTTTTGCAGTTGGTGGATAGGTGAGGGAGTTAAAGGGTAAGTTTTGCAGTTGGTGGATAGGGTGAGGGAGTTAAAGAGTTACTGTGGGAAAGGCCCCAAACACCAAACAGTCGTTTGTTAGTTGCCATCTTAATGCTCCAGGCATTCTGCTGCTGTCAGAATTTGATAGGGCCAGTGTCCCCACTCTTCCACATTGATAGGTACAGTGTCCCCACTCTTCCACATTGATAGGGTCAGTGTCCCCACTCTTCCACATTGACAGGGCCAGTGTCCCCGCTCTTCCACATTGATAGGTACAGTGACCCCGCTCTTCCACATTGATAGGGCCAGTGTCTCCACTCTTCCACATTGATAGGGTCAGTGCCCCCACTCTTCCACATTGCTAGGGCCAGTGTCCCCACTCTTCCACATTGTTGGGGCCAGTGTCCCCACTCTTCCACATTGATAGGTTCAGTGTTTCCATCTTCCACATTGATAGGTCCAGTGTCCCAACTCTTCCACATTGATAGGGTCAGTGTCCCCACTCTTCCACATTGATGGGGCTAGTGTCCCCATTCTTCCACATTGATAGGTCCAGTGTCCCCACTCACTCTTCCACATTGATAGGTACAGTGTCCCCACTCTTCCACATTGATTGGTCGAGTGTCCCCATTCTTCCACATTGATAGGTCCCATGTCTCCACTCACTCTTCCACGTTGATAGGTACAGTGTCCCCACTCTCCCACATTGATAGGTACAGTGTCCCCACTCTTCCATATTGATATGTCCGTGTCCCCACTCTTCCATATTGATAGGTCCAGTGTCCCCACTCTTCCACATTGATAGGTACAGTGTCCCCACTCTTCCACATTGATAGGTACAGTGTCCCCACTCTCCCATATTGATAGGTACAGTGTCCCCACTCTACCATATTGATAGGTAGTGTCCCCACTCTTCCACATTGATAGGTACAGTGTCCCCACTCTTCCACATTGATTGGCCTAGTGTCCGCATTCTTCCATACTGACAGGTCCAGTGCCCCACTCTTCCACGTTGATAGGTCCAGTGTCACCACTCTTCCACATTGATAGGTCCAGTGTCCCTGCTCTTCCACATTGATAGGTCCAGTGTCCCCACTCTTCCACATTGATAGGTACAGTGTCCCCACGCTTCCACATTGATAGGTCCAATGTCCCCCTCTCCCACATCGATAGGTCCAGTGTCCCCACTCTTCCACATTGGTATGGCCAGTGTCCCCACTCTTCCACATTGTTAGGTCCAGTGTTCCCATTCTCCTACGTTGATAGGTCCAGTGTCCCCTTCTTCCACATTGATAGGTCCAGTGTCCCCTCTCTTCTGCATTGATAGGTCCAGTGTCCCCACTCTTCCACACCTCCTACCCCCTCCCCATTTCAAGGCCTGGCCAGTGTATACGGTTGTGTGCAGGTTAGGGCAGTTGACAGAAAAACCGCCATTATAGGGTTCTGTGCTGGTTAGGGCAGTTGACAGACAAACACCATTATAGGGTTGTGTGCAGGTTAGGGCAGTTGACAGATAAACCGCCATTATAGGGTTCTGTGCTGGTTAGGGCAGTTGACAGACAAACCACCATTATAGGGTTGTGTGCTGGTTAGGGCAGTTGACAGATAAACCATCATTATAGGGTTCTGTGCTGGTTAGGACAGTTGACAGATAAACCGCCATTATAGGGTTCTGTGCTGGTTAGGATAGTTGACAGATAAACCATCATTATAGGGTTCTGTGCTGGTTAGGACAGTTGACAGATAAACCATCATTATAGGGTTCTGTGCTGGTTAGGGCAGTTGACAGATAAACCATCATTATAAGGTTCTGTGCTGGTTAGGGCAGTTGACAGATAAACCATCATTATAAGGTTCTGTGCTGGTTAGGACAGTTGACAGATAAACCATCATTATGGGGTTGTGTGCAGGTTAGGACAGTTGACAGATAAACCGCCATTATAGGGTTCTGTGCTGGTTAGGACAGTTGACAGATAAACCATCATTATAGGGTTCTGTGCTGGTTAGGGCAGTTGACAGATAAACCACCATTATAGGGTTGTGTGCTGGTTAGGGCAGTTGACAGATAAACCACCATTATAGGGTTCTGTGCTGGTTAGGGCAGTTGACAGATAAACCACCATTATAGGGTTGTGTGCTGGTTAGGGCAGTTGACAGATAAACCACCATTAGAGGGTTGTGTGCTGGATAGGGCAGTTGACAGATAAACCATCATTATAGGGTTGTGTGCAGGTTAGGACAGTTGACAGAAAAACCGCCATTATAGGGTTCTGTGCTGGTTAGGACAGTTGACAGATAAACCATCATTATAGGGTTCTGTGCTGGTTAGGGCAGTTGACAGATAAACCACCATTATAGGGTTGTGTGCTGGTTAGGGCAGTTGACAGATAAACCACCATTATAGGGTTCTGTGCTGGTTAGGGCAGTTGACAGATAAACCGCCATTATAGGGTTGTGTGCAGGTTAGGGCAGTTGACAGATAAACCACCATTATAGGGTTGTGTGCTGGATAGGGCAGTTGACAGATAAACCACCATTATAGGGTTGTGTGCTGGTTAGGACAGTTGACAGATAAACCATCATTATAGGGTTGTGTGCTGGATAGGGCAGTTGACAGATAAATCGCTCATTCTGGCCCTCAAACACGCTATGACATGGCTAATCAGTGATATTAGCACCACACTGTTTATTGTGGCCCTCAAACACGCTATGACATGACTAATCAGTGATATTAGCATCACACTGCTCATTGTGGCCCTCAAACACGCTAAGACATGACTAATCAGTGATATTAGCACCACACCGCTCATTCTGGCCCTCAAACACGCTAAGACATGACTAATCAGTGATATTAGCACCACACCGCTTATTGTGGCCCTCAAACACGCTAAGACATGACTAATCAGTGATATTAGCACCACACTGCTTATTGTGGCCCTCAAACACGCTATGACATGGCTAATCAGTGATATTAGCACCACACTGCTTATTGTGGCCCTCAAACACGCTATGACATGGCTAAGCCATCCGCCTTTCCCTCTCGTTGCCAATGAACTGTTTGCATTTTGTCTGTGTTTACAGACCCCCGCCTAGTCGAAAAAACAAATTGACTGTTGCAATGTTTTTGAATGACTTTCCTTTATTGCTTGATTTTTGTAATACCTTGTCAGGCAGTTCTTTTATCATTGGTGATGTCAATGTTCATTTTGATTCTGATTCTGATCCAACCACTGTACAAATCAAAAGTTATCTTGACATGTTTAGTTTCTCTCAAGCCGTCTCTGAGCCAACACAAAAGCATGGCCACATTCTTGATTGGGTAGTGTTTCGGCCTACCGACAACATTTTACGCTCCACGCACGTCACCCATTCACTGTCGTCCGATCACTACTGTGTTGTGGCTGAACTGTCTGTCACTGTGCCGTCTGATCCGTAGAGTACTCTGAGTCGCGCAACGTATGTGCGATCGACAGCGTTTCATTCAGTTCCGACCTTCGCATTCCCGTGACCCCTGACCTTTGTCCCTCTGTTGACCACTTGAGCTCTGCCCTCGTGTCTGTGTTTGACAAACACGCACCACTACGTCGTCGCAAGATGCGCACCAATCGCCTTGAGCCTTGGTTTGCCGCGGTTAAAGACGACCTTGAGGCAGCGAAAAAGCACAGACGCTGGGCTGAGCGCAGATGGCTCAAAAACCCTATTACGATCACTAAACATATTTTCAACACAGCAAAAAAGGCAGTTTCAAAAATTATTCTAAAGGCTAAATCTCTCTTCTATCTAAACGAAATCGCCTCCGCTACAAGCCAAAGAAAATTGTTCAATGTCTGTGACAGATTGCTAGGCCGCAGCAAAAAATCTCTACTTCCCAACACATACCCTTTAAATGACCTACCTTCAGTGTTTAATAAGTATTTCTTCGACAAAGTAAAAAACATCAGAAAAGAATTAGATCAGGCCACGTTGTCCCCTTTGGTAAAAAGACCTACCTCCACCACCCCCACTTCAACTTTCTGCATGTTTAACCCTGTTACTGAGTCTGAACTTAAAACCATCATTCTCAAATCAAAACCCACTTCATGTTCCCTCGATCCCATTCCTACCCCTCTGTTTCTCCAATTTCTTGATGATCTGCTCCCAACTCTCACTGTAATCATCAACTCCTCTCTTTCTTCCGGTATATTTCCATCAAGTCTTAAAATAGCTGTTGTAAAACCTCTCCTCAAGAAACAATCCTTGGACCCAAACAACTTGAAAAATTACAGACCGGTTTCTAACCTATCATTCTTTTCCAAAATTCTTGAAAAAGTCGTTCTCCAACAATTACTTACATATCTTAATGACTACGACCTCTTCTCTCCTTCTCAGTCTGCTTATCGTCCTCATCACAGTACTGAAACTGCGCTCCTCAAAATTTCTAATGACATCCTTTTAGCTCTTGACTCTGGAAACGTCTCTCTACTAACTTTACTGGACCTCTCAGCTGCTTTTGATACAATAGACCATACCATTTTGCTTAACAGACTCCAATACAGTTACGGCATTTCTCACACCGCTCTTTCCTGGTTCCGTTCATACCTCACAGAAAGAACACAATCAGTCTTTGTCAATAACCTCAACTCTACATCTGAAGAACTATTGTACGGGGTCCCACAGGGATCTGTGTTGGGCCCGTGCTCTTTGTCCTCTATACACAACCACTTGCCGGCCTGATACAGTCTCACTCTCCTGAACATCAATCATTTGCAGATGACACTCAACTTGAACTCTCTACTCCTCCCAAGAACATAAACCCAGCCATTTCCTCTCTCGAACTTTGTATCATCGACATACGAATCTGGATACTCGAAAACAAGCTAAAACTAAATGACGAGAAAACTGAAGCTGTCCTCTGTTCTTCCTCTTTTAAGTCTCTGCCGTCTACCACTCCTACATCTCTTACCGTTGGATCAACAGATATTCCCTTTTCCTCTACCGCACGAAATCTTGGCTTCCACTTCAGCAAAGACATGAAGTATCTCAACACATGTACAGACAGTCTGCCGCAAAGCATACATTGACCTTAGACGCATTAGTTATATTCGCCACTTACTTTCAGAAGACGCTACCAAAACATTTCTTTCTGCCTTTGTTCTCTCCAAATTAGACTACTGTAACTCCCTCTTTTCTGGCTGTCCTCAAAATCAATTAGACAAACTTCAAAAAGTACAAAACTCTGCCGCTAAACTTGTTTCTCGTTCCCGCAAGCATGATCATGTCACACCATTCTCAAATCCCTTCACTGGTTGCCTGTTCAAGCTCGCATTGACTATAAGCTTGCCTCACTATGCCACTCTTTTTTCTCTGATCTCTCTCCTCGCTACCTGGCTGATCTTCTCTCTGTGTACACTCCTTCTAGAAATCTCCGCTCCATTGCTGATACCAGATTGTTCCGTGTTCCACGCGTCGCACAAAAACATTTGGACATCGCTCTTTCTCCTTCGCAGCCCCCACTATCTGGAACTCTCTTCCCTTTGAAATCCGACACCTAAAATCGACTTCTTCTTTCAAAACAGCTCTAAAAACTCACCTCTTTCAAAAATATTATCAGTAAGTTCAACCTCATTTTCCCCCAGCCTAATAGTAGAAAAGGTGTGTTAGTGTGTGTGTATGTTATAGTAGGTAGGTGGGGGGTGGGGGGGTGATTATAGAGCCCAATGTGCCTCACAGTATTTTGGGGTATAGCCGTGGGGGTTGTGGGGTGCATTTGGACTTGTGTGAGAATCCGTGTATGATTGTAGCGTATGTAGTATTTTTATGGATTTATTCTATTACTTGTATTGTGTATTTAGTGTATGTATGTGAGGTCTGAGAGATTGAAATATTGTGAGTGAATGATTGTAAAGCGTCATAAGCTCCGCCGTAGGCAGAGATGTGCGCTTATAAATGGTCTCTTATTATTATTATTATTATTATAATCAGTGATATTAGCACCACACTGCTTATTGTGGCCCTCAAACACGCTATGACATGGCTAATCAGTGATATTAGCACCAACTGCTCATTGTGGCCCTCAAACATGCTATGACATGACTAATCAGTGATATTAGCACCACACTGCTTTTTGTGGCCCTCAAACACGCTATGACATGGCTAATCAGTGATATTAGCACCAACTGCTCATTGTGGCCCTCAAACATGCTATGACATGACTAATCAGTGATATTAGCACCACACTGCTTATTGTGGCCCTCAAACACGCTACGACATGGCTAATCAGTGATATTAGCACCACACTGCTCATTGTGGCCCTCAAACACGCTATGACATGACTAATCAGTGATATTAGCATCACACTGACCTGTCGTTTCCTTGTCGGAACAAAAAGAACTAGGGAATGATTTTTGTTGGCGGACATATGGTCATTGTCTTCGATCAAGAGCTGATTCCATCTCCTGAGAAGAAACAATGCATAGTCAGTAATAATCCAGTCTTACAGAGCCTACAGATATAGTCAGTAATGACCCAGTCTTACACAGCCTACAGATATAGTCATTAATGATCCAGTCTTTCAGCCTACAGATATAGTCATTAATGATCCAGTCTTACAGCCTACAGATATAGTCATTAATGATCCAGTCTTACACAGCCTACAGATATAGTCATTAATGATCCAGTCTTACACAGCCTACAGATATAGTCATCAATGATCCAGTCTTACAAGACCACAGATATAGTCATTAATGATCCAGTCTTACACAGTCTACAGATATAGTCATTAATGATCCAGTCTTACAGAGCCTACAGATATAGTCATCAATGATACAGTCTTACACAGTCTACAGATATAGTCATTAATGATCCAGTCTTACACAGCCTACAGATGTAGTCAGTAATGATCCAGTCTTACACAGTCTACAGATATATGTCATTAATGATCCAGTCTTACACAGTCTACAGATATAGTCATTAATGATCCAGTCTTACACAGTCTACAGATATAGTCATTAATGATCCAGTCTTACACAGTCTACAGATATAGTCAGTAATGATCCAGTCTTACACAGTCTACAGATATAGTCAGTAATGATCCAGTCTTACACAGTCTACAGATATAGTCATCAATGATCCAGTCTTACACAGTCTACAGATATAGTCAGTAATGATCCAGTCTTACACAGCCTACAGATATGGTCATTAATGATCCAGTCTTACACAGTCTACAGATATAGTCATTAATGATCCAGTCTTACACAGCCTACAGATATAGTCATTAATGATCCAGTCTTACACAGTCTACAGATATAGTCATGTAATGATCCAGTTTTACGCAGTCTACAGATATAGTCAGTAATGATCCAGTCTTACACAGCCTACAGATATAGTCAGTAATGATCCAGTCTTACACAGTCTACAGATATAGTCATTAATGATCCAGTCTTACACAGTCTACAGATATAGTCATTAATGAAACCAGTCTTACACAGCCTACAGATATAGTCATTAATGATCCAGTCTTACACAGCATACAGATATAGTCATTAATGATCCAGTCTTACACAGCCTACAATATAGTCATCAATGATCCAGTCTTATACAGTCTACAGATATAGTCATTAATGATCCAGTCTTACACAGTCTACAGATATAGTCATCAATGATCCAGTCTTACACAGCCTACAGATATAGTCATCAATGATCCAGTCTTACACAGCCTACAGATATAGTAAGTAATGATCCAGTTTTACGCAGTCTACAGATACAGTCAGTCATGATCCAGTTTTACACAGCTACAGATATACTCATTCATGATCCAGTCTTACACAGCCTACAGATATAGTCATAATAATCCAGTCTTACACAGTCTACAGATATAGTCAGTAATGATCCAGTCTTACACAGCCTACAGTTATAGTCAGTAATGATCCAGTCTTACACAGCCTACAGATATAGTCATTAATGATCCAGTCTTGCACAGCCTACAATATAGTCAGTAATGATCCAGTCTTACACAGCCTACAGATATAGTCATTACTGATCCAGTCTTCACAGCCTACAGATATAGTCATCAATGATCCAGTCTTACACAGCCTACAGATATAGTCATTAATGATCCAGTCTTACACAGCCTACAGATATAGTCATCAATGATCCAGTCTTACACAGCCTACAGATATAGTCATAATGATCCAGTCTTACACAGCCTACAATATAGTCATAATATCCAGTTTACAACAGATATAGTCAGTATGATCCAGTTTTTACCAGTCTACAGATACATCATATGATCAGTTTACCAGCTACGATATACTCAGATGATCCATCTTACACAGCTACAGATATAGTCAGTAATGATCCAGTCTTACACAGTCTACAGTATAGTCAGTAATGATCCAGTCTTACACAGCCTACAGTTATAGTCATAATGATCCAGTCTTACACAGCCTACAGATATAGTCATAAGATCCAGTCTTACACAGCCTACAATATAGTCATAATGATCCATCTTACAGCTACAATTGAAAGATCCAGTCTTACACAGCCTACAGATAAGATCATTAATGATCCAGTCTTACACAGCCTACAGATATAGTATAATGATCCAGTCTTACACAGCCTACATATATAGTCATAAATAGACCAGTCTTACACAGCCTACAGATATAGTCATTAATGATCCAGTCTTACACAGCCTACAGATATAGTCATTAATGATCCAGTCTTACCAGCCTACAGAATAGTCATAATGATCCAGTCTTCACAGCCTACAGATATAGTCATAATGATCCATCTTACACAGCCTACAGATATAGTCATTAATGATCCAGTCTTACACAGCCTACAGATATAGTCAGTAATGATCCAGTCTTACACAGCCTACAGATATAGTCATAATGATCCAGTCTTACACAGTCTACAGATATAGTCATTAATGATCCAGCCAGTCCATGATCACTACAGCCACAGATATAGTCATAATGATCCAGTCTTACACAGCCTACAGATATAATCATAATGATCCAGTCTTACAAGCCTACAGATATAGTCATTAATGATCCAGTCTTACAAGCCTACAGATATAGTATAATGATCCATCTTACACAGCCTACAGATATAGTCATTAATGATCCAGTCTTACAAGCCTACAGATATAGTCATTAATGATCCAGTCTACAGAGCCTACAGATATAGTCATAATGATCCAGTCTTACACAGCCTACAGATATAGTCATCAATGATCCAGTCTTACAGCCTACAGATATAGTATAATGATCCAGTCTTACAGCCTACAGATATAGTCATCAATGATCCAGTCTTACAGCCTACAATATAGTCATAATATCCAGTCTTACACAGCCTACAGATATATCATCAATGATCCAGTCTTACAAGCCTACAGATATAGTCATAATGATCCATCTTACAAGCCACAGATATAGTATCAATGATCCAGTCTTACAAGCCTACAGATATAGTCATAATATCCAGTCTTACACAGCCCACAGATATAGTCATTAATGATCCAGTCTTACACAGCCTACAGATATAGTCATCAATGATCCAGTCTTACACAGCTACAGATATAGTCATTAATGATCCAGTCTTACACAGCCTACAGATATAGTCATAATGATCCAGTCTTACACAGTCACAGATATAGTCATTAATGATCCAGTCTTACACAGTCTACAGATATAGTCATTAATGATCCAGTCTTACACAGCTACAGATATAGTCAGTAATGATCCAGTCTTACACAGCCTACAGATATAGTCATAATGATCCAGTCTTACACAGTCTACAGATATAGTCATAATGATCCAGTCTTACACAGTCTATCAGATATAGTCATCAATGATCCAGTCTACAGTCTACAGATATAGTCATTAATGATCCAGTCTTACACAGCCTACAATATAGTCATTAATGATCCAGTCTTACACAGTCTACAGATATAGTCATTAATGATCCAGTCTTACACAGCCTACAGATATAGTCATTAATGATCCAGTCTGACACAGCCTACAGATATAGCATAATGATCCAGTCTTACCAGCCTACAGATATAGTCATAATGATCCAGTCTTACACAGCCTACAGATATAGTCAGTAATGATCCAGTCTTACACAGTCCTACAGATATAGTCATTAATGATCCAGTCTTACACAGTCTACAGATATAGTCATTAATGATCCAGTCTTACACAGCCTACAGATAAGTCGTAATGATCCAGTCTTACACAGCCTACAGATATAGTCATTAATGATCCAGTCTTACACAGCCTACAGATATAGTCATAATGATCCAGTCTTACACAGCCTACAAATATAGTCATCAATGATCCAGTCTTACACAGTCTACAGATATAGTCATTAATGATCCAGTCTTACACAGTCTACAGATATAGTCATCAATGATCCAGTCTTACACAGTCTACAGATATAGTCATTAATGATCCAGTCTTACACAGTCTACAGATATAGTCATTAATGATCCAGTCTTACACAGTCTACAGATATATCATCAATGATCCAGTCTTACACAGCCTACAGATATAGTCATTAATGATCCAGTCTTACACAGCCTACAGATATAGTCATAATGATCCAGTCTTACAGAGCCTACAGATATAGTCATTAATGATCCAGTCTTACACACCTACAGATATAGTCATCAATGATCCAGTCTTACAAGCCTACAGATATAGTCATTATGATCCAGTCTTACACAGCTACAGATATAGATCATTAATGATCCAGTCTTAACAGCCTAAGATATGTCATAATGATCCAGTCTTACCAGCCTACAGTTATAGTCAATGATCCAGTCTTACAAGCCTACAGATATAGTATCAATGATCCAGTCTTACAGCCTACAGATATAGTATCAATGATCCAGTCTTACAAGCCTACAGATATAGTCATCAATGACCAGTCTTACACAGCCTACAGATATAGTCATTAATGATCCAGTCTTACAAGCCTACAGATATAAAGTACAATGATCCAGTCTTACACAGCCTACAGATATAGTCATTAATGATCCAGTCTTACACAGCCTACAGATATAGTCATCAATGATCCAGTCTTACACAGCCTACAGATATATGCATCAATGATCACTTCTTACAGCCTACAGATATAGTCAGTAATGATCCAGTCTTACACAGCCTACAGATATAGTATCAATGATCCAGTCTTACACAGCCTACAGATATAGTCATTAATGATCCAGTCTTACACAGCCTACAGATATAGTCATAATGATCCAGTCTTACAGAGCCTACAGATATAGTCATATTGATCCAGTCTTACACAGCTACAGATATAGTCATAATGATCCAGTCTTACACAGCTACAGATATAGTCATATGATCCAGTCTTACACAGCCTACAGATATAGTCATGAATGTTAACCAGTTCTTAACATCACTACAGATATAGTCATTAATGATCCAGTCTTACACAGCCTACAGATATAGTCATCAATGATCCAGTCTTACACAGCCTACAGATATAGTCATTAATGATCCAGTCTTACACAGCCTACAGATATAGTCATTAATGATCCAGTCTTACACAGCCTACAGATATAGTCATCAATGATCCAGTCTTACACAGCCTACAGATATAGTCAGTTATGATCCAGTCTTACACAGCCTACAGATATAGTCATTAATGATCCAGTCTTACACAGCATACAGATATAGGCTTGATGATCCAGTCTTACACAGCCTACAGATATAGTCATTAATGATCCAGTTCTACACAGCCTACAGATATAGTCATCAATGATCCAGTCTTACAGAGACCACAGATATAGTCAGTAATGATCCAGTCTTACACAGTCAACAGATATAGTCATTAATGATCCAGTCTTACAGAGCCTACAGATATAGTCATCAATAATCCAGTCTTACACAGTCTACAGATATAGTCATTAATGATCCAGTCTTACACAGCCTACAGATATGGTCAGTAATGATCCAGTCTTACACAGTCTACACTTATAGTCAGTAATGATCCAGTCTTACACAGTATACAGATATAGTCAGTAATGATCCAGTCTTACACAGTCTACAGATGTAGTCAGTAATGATCCAGTCTTACACAGTCTACAGATGTAGTCAGTAATGATCCAGTCTTACACAGTCTACAGATATAGTCAGTAATGATCCAGTCTTACACAGCCTATAGATATAGTCATTAATGATCCAGTCTTACACAGTCTACAGATATAGTCATTAATGATCCAGTCTTACACAGTCTACAGATATAGTCAGTAATGATCCAGTCTTACACAGCCTATAGATATAGTCAGTAATGATCCAGTCTTACACAGTCTACAGATGTAGTCAGTAATGATCCAGTCTTACACAGTCTACAGATGTAGTCAGTTATGATCCAGTCTTACACAGTCTACAGATATAGTCAGTAATGATCCAGTCTTACACAGTCTACAGATATAGTCAGTAATGATCCAGTCTTACACAGTCTACAGATATAGTCATTAATGATCCAGTCTTACACAGCCTACAGATATAGTCAGTAATGATCCAGTCTTACACAGTCTACAGATATAGTCAGTAATGATCCAGTATTACACAGCCTACAGATATAGTCAGTAATGATCCAGTCTTACACAGCCTACAGATATAGTCATTAATGATCCAGTCTTGCTCAGCCTACAGATATAGTCATTAATGATCCAGTCTTACACAGCCTACAGATATAGTCATCAATGATCCAGTCTTACACAGCCTACAGATATAGTCATCAATGATCCAGTCTTACACAGTCTACAGATATAGTCATCAAAGATCCAGTCTTACAGAACCTACAGATATAGTCATTAATGATCCAGACTTACAGAGCCTTCAGATATAGTCATTAATGATCCTGTCTTACACAGCCTACAGATATAGTCATTAATGATCCAGTGTTACACAGCCTACAGATATAGTCATTAATGATCCAGTCTTACAGAGCCTACAGATATAGTGATCAATGATCCAGTGTTACAGTGCCTACAGATATAGTCATTAATGATCCAGTCTTACAGAGACTACAGATATAGGCATTAATGATCCAGTCTTACACAGCCTACAGATGTATGATCAATGATCCAGTCTTACACAGTCTACAGATATAGTCATCAATGATCCAGTCTTACACAGCCTACAGATATAGTCATCAATGATCCAGTCTTACACAACCTACAGATATAGTCATCAATGATCCAGTCTTACACAGCCTACAGATATAGTCAGTAATGATCCAGTCTTACACAGCCTACAGATATAGTCATCAATGATCCAGTCTTACACAGCCTACAGATATAGTCATCAATGATCCAGTCTTCAACAGCCTACAGATATAGTCATCAATGATCCAGTCTTACACAGCCTACAAATATAGTCATCAGTGATCCAGTCTTACACAGCCTACAGATATAGTCATCAATGATCCAGTCTTACACAGCCTACAGATATAGTCATCAGTGATCCAGTCTTACACAGTCTACAGATATAGTCATCAATGAACCAGTCTTACACAGCCTACAGATATACTCAGTAATGATCCAGTCTTACACAGCCTACAGATATAGTCAGTAATGATCCAGTCTTACACAGCCTACAGATATAGTCATTAATGATCCAGTCTTACAGAGCCTACAGATATAGTGATCAATGATCCAGTGTTACAGTGCCTACAGATATAGTCATTAATGATCCAGTCTTACAGAGACTACAGATATAGGCATTAATGATCCAGTCTTACACAGCCTACAGATGTATGATCAATGATCCAGTCTTACACAGTCTACAGATATAGTCATCAATGATCCAGTCTTACACAGCCTACAGATATAGTCATCAATGATCCAGTCTTACAGAGCCTACAGATATAGTCATCAATGATTCAGTCTTACACAGCCTACAGATATAGTCATCAATGATCCAGTCTTACAGAGCCTACAGATATAGTCAGTAATGATCCAGTCTTACACAGCCTACAGATATAGTCATCAATGATCCAGTCTTACACAACCTACAGATATAGTCATTAGTGATCCAGTCTTACACAGCCTACAGATAGAGTCATTAATGATCCAGTCTTACACAGCCTACAGATATAGTCATCAATGATCCAGTCTTACAGAGCCTACAGATATAGTCATTAATGATCCAGTCTTACACAACCTACAGATATAGTCATCAATGATCCAGTCTTACAGAGCCTACAGATAGAGTCATTAATGATCCAGTCTTACACAGCCTACAGATATAGTCATCAATGATCAGTCTTACAGGGCCTACAGATATAGTCATTAGTAATCCAGTCTTACAGAGCCCACAGATATAGTGATCAATGATCCAGTCTTACAGAGCCTACAGATACAGTCATTAATGATCCAGTCTTTCAGAGCCCCCAGATATAGTGATCAATGATCCAGTCTTACAGAGCCTACAGATATAGTCATTAATGATCCAGTCTTACAGAGCCCACAGATATAGTGATCAATGATCCAGTCTTACAGAGCCTACAGATATAGTCATTAATGATCCAGTCTTACAGAGCCTACAGATATAGTGATCAATGATCCAGTCTTACAGAGCCTACGGATATAGCCATTAATGATCCAGTCTTACAAGCCTACAGATATAGTCAGTAATGATCCAGTTTTACACAGCCTACAGATATAGTCATTAATGATCCAGTCTTACAGAGCCTACAGATATAGTGATCAATGATTCAGTCTTACACAGCCTACAGATATAGTCATTAATGATCCAGTCTTACAAGCCTACAGATATAGTCATCAATGATCCAGTCTTACAGAGCCTACAGATATAGTCATTAATGATCCAGTCTTACACAGCCTACAGATATTGTCATTAATGACCCAGTCTTCCACAGCCTACAGATATAGTCATCAATGATCCAGTCTTACATAGCCTACAGATATAGTCAGTATTGATCCAGTCTTACACAGCCTACAGATATAGTCATTAATGATCCAGTGTTACACAGCCTACAGATATAGTCAGTAATGATCCAGTCTTACACAGCCTACAGATATAGTCATCAATGATCCAGTCTTACACAGCCTACAGATATAGTCATCAATGATCCAGTCTTACACAGCCTACAGATATAGTCATCAATGATCCAGTCTTACACAGCCTACAGATATAGTCAGTAATGATCCAGTCTTACATAGCCTACAGATATAGTCAGTAATGATCCAGTCTTACACAGCCTACATATATAGTCATTAATGATCCAGTCTTACAGAGTCTACAGATATAGTCATTAATGATCCAGTCTTGCACAGCCTACAGATATAGTCATTAATTATCCAGTCTTACACAGACTACAGATATAGTCATTAATGATCCAGTGTTACACAGCCTACAGATATAGTCAGTTATGATCCAGTCTTACACAGTCTACAGATGTAGTCAGTAATGATCCAGTCTTACACAGCCTACAGATATAGTCAGTAATTATCCTGTCTTACAGAGCCCAGAGAAATCCTTAGCTCATGCTCTTATGTCTTCTGCACACAAACAGTCGTAGACGGAATGAGCAAACAAACGGAAAAACAGACATAAAGAACGGCAGAGAGAAAGAGAGAGAGAGAGAGAGAGAGAGAGAGAGAGAGAGAGAGAGGAGAGAGAGAGAGAGAGAGAGAGAGAGAGAGGGTCATTGAACAGATTACGGTCATATGGATTGATGTGTCTTTTTTAGTTTAGTTTTTTTCCTACATTCCTGTTCCGTTCTTGACGTTTTTGTTTGTTTGTTTGTTTGTTTGTTTGTTTGTTTTCATACAAAGTGAAAAGAGGTTATCACACAAATATAGGTCAGACCGTACAAGAGTGATATGTAACTTAACGTCAGTACTAGCTTGGAAACGTAATGGTGCATGTACTTTGCCACGTATGGGTCACACCGTTTGACCCTTGTTATATTACATGTACATATCTTGTTCAGCAAGTTGGGCATAGCAGGGCAGATTACATTTATCCAATGTTCGTCGTCATTAGACCCTTCAAGTTCACGTACACCGCTGTAAGTCCTGAGCTTCTGTGTTCTTAGTATATTCATCAAGTTCACATGCACCCCATGTCGGTGTTATGAGTATTTTAAGTGTATTCACAGCAAACTTAGCTAAGAAGACTTGATGTTTCGTTGCCTGAATTTAATACTTGGACAAAGCGCGATATGTCGACTCAAACAGGAATGTACTGTTATACTCGAATGTCCTAATGTCTTTTATTTTTACAGTTTTTAATCTGCTTGGTAACTAACGAAATGAACAGAGCGTAAACATACGCCGTGGCTGATGAAAAAAAAAAAAGAAACATGCTAAAACACACACACACACACGCACACCTACACAGTCACACGTACACGTGCACGCACGCGCTCATACACACACACACACACACGCACGCATGCACACACACACACACACACATACACACTCTCCCTCTCTCTCTCTCTCTCCCCCCCCCCTCCACATAACCCTTAGATCAGCGCGGTTCCCCTAAAGAATTCATCAGTGTGGACAGACAGACAGCAGAAACAGGTGACAATCTCCGTGCACTTGTGACTACTGTCATCACAACCAGGGATCAGCTGTACACGGTAATCCTCAGTCTGGAGTTTACAGTTCGCCATTCAGTCAGACAGGATTCATTGTTCTCAGACATTCCGTCTATGCTTCACCCAGTGTGACTTTGTGATCTGTCAGACACTTTGAACCTGTGCAGACCCTGTCAGACATTCCATCTATGCTTCACCCATTGTGACGTTGTGATCTGTCAGACACTGTGAACCTGTGCAGACCCTGTCAGACATTCCATCTATGCTTCACCCATTGTGACGTTGTGATCTGTCAGACACTGTGAACCTGTGCAGACCCTGTCAGACATTCCGTCTAAGCTTCACCCATTGTGACGTTGTGATCTGTCAGACACTGTGAACCTGTGCAGACCCTGTCAGACATTCCGTCTATGCTTCACCCAGTGTGACGCTCGGAGGGGAATCACTTTGTTTTAATATATAATTGTATATGATGTGCTCTCTGTGGTTTTCCATTGGTTTTATTCTTGCTTTTATTGCTTTTATTCTTTTCTCCCCATTTGTGGCCATGCGTGTGTTGTGTGTGTGTGTGTGTGTGTGTGTGTGTGTGTGTGTGTGTGTGTGTGTGTGTGTGCGTGCGTGCGTGCGTGTGTGCGTGTGTGTCTTTTCGGCGCTTGGATTTGATTTTGTCGAGATTTGCGCTATATAAATATTGTAATTATTATGTATGCATGTGCGTACGTATGTATGTATGTATGTATGTATACGCTTAGATTTATGTATGTATGTATGTATGCATGTATACGCTCAGCTTAGATTTATGTATGTAAGTATGTAAGCATGTATGTATGCATGTATACGCTCATATGTATGTAGGTATGTATGCATGTATACGCTCAGCGCTTAGATTTGATTTTGTCAAGATTTTGCGCTGTATAAATAAAATATTATTATTATTATTATTATTATTATCTGTCAGACACTGTGAACCTGTGCAGACCCTGTCAGACATTCCGTCTATGCTTCACCCAGTGTGACGTTGTGATCTGTCAGACACTGTGAACCTGTGCAGACCCTGTCAGACATTCCGTCTATGCTTCACCCATTGTGACGTTGTGATCTGTCAGACACTGTGAACCTGTGCAGACCCTATCAGACATTCCGTCTATGCTTCACCCAGTGTGACATTGTGATCTGTCAGACACTTTGAACCTGTGCAGAACTCTGTGCGCTGGTTTGGTGTGAAGTGGGCGTGGGGGAGGGAGGAGAGGGGAGCAGGAACTATGAAAACACAACGCTGACATCATCAGAATAATTAAAGCAGTGAAGAGTCAGTGACCAGTTTTTATCTTGCGATCTGATATAAAAATCGAAGAATGAGATTTTGAGTGTAGGGGTCCATTACAAGAGGCCATCAGCCCGCCTTACAAAATCTGTGGCCCCCTGATGGAACTGAAGACCCGAGTGTTATCAACATGACACTGTAACCAGCTGACTGACAACACCACATGACACTGTAACCAGCTGACTGACAACACCACATGACACTGTAACCAGCTGACTGACAACACCACATGACACTGTAACCAGCTGACTGACAACACCACATGACACTGTAACCAGCTGACTGACAACACCACATGACACTGTAACCAGCTGACTGACAACACCACATGACACTGTAACCAGCTGACTGACAACACCACATGACACTGTAACCAGCTGACTGACTGACACCATGACACTGTAACCAACTGACAGACAACACCACATGACACTGTAACCAGCTGACTGACAACACCACATGACACTGTAACCAGCTGACTGTCAACACCACATGACACTGTAACCAGCTGACTGACACTACTTGACACTGTAACCAACTGACTGACAACACCATGACACTGTAACCAGCTGACTGACAACACCACATGACACTGTAACCAGCTGACTGACAACACCACATGACACTGTAACCAGCTGACTGTCAACACCACATGACACTGTAACCAGCTGACTGACACTACATGACACTGTAACCAACTGACTGACAACACCATGACACTGTAACCAACTGACTGACAACACCATGACAATGTAACCAGCTGACTGACAACACCACTGTGGCCGCCGGATAATTGAACCCAGGAGCCTGCACTGTGATCGTGACGCTCAAACCAGATGATTCAGTTGAGTTCCATTCAATATTTGTTATTTTATTTTAATCCAGATTTGGAAATTGAAACATGCACACACTGGACTTGCAGCAAACATACATCGTACTGCAATCTACTTATGACACAAAACATCAACCTGTTGTGTAACTAAGAAAGTAACTAAGAGAGCTGGTCACACACCTTTATATAAACTGCTGATTGTAGACATTTGGTCACACACCTTTCTATAAACTGCTGATTGTGGACACTTATTTGGTCACACACCTTTATATAAACTGCTGATTGTGGACACTTATTTGGTCACACTCCTTTATACAGAGTGCTGATTGTAGACAGTTATTTGGTCACACACCTGTATACAAACTGCTGATTGTAGACAGTTATTTGGTCACACACCTTTCTATAAACTGCTGATTGTGGACACTTATTTGGTCACACACCTTTATATAAACTGCTGATTGTGGACATTTGGTCACACACCTTTATATAAACTGCTGATTGTAGACATTTGGTCACACACCTTTATATAAACTGCTGATTGTAGACAGTTATTTGGTCACACACCTGTATACAAACTGCTGATTGTAGACAGTTATTTGGTCACACACCTTTCTATAAACTGCTGATTGTGGACACTTATTTGGTCACACACCTTTATATAAACTGCTGATTGTGGACATTTGGTCACACACCTTTATATAAACTGCTGATTGTAGACATTTGGTCACACACCTTTATATAAACTGCTGATTGTAGACAGTTATTTGGTCACACACCTGTATACAAACTGCTGATTGTAGACAGTTATTTGGTCACACACCTTTCTATAAACTGCTGATTGTGGACACTTATTTGGTCACACACCTTTATATAAACTGCTGATTGTAAACACTTATTTGGTCACACACCTTTATACAGAGTGCTGATTGTAGACACTTATTTGGTCACACACCTTTATACAGAGTGCTGATTGTAGACACTTATTTGGTCATACACCTTTATACAGAGTGCTGATTGTAAACACTTATTTGGTCACACACATTTATATAAATTGCTGATTGTAGACACTTATTTGGTCATACACCTTTATACAGAGTGCTGATTGTAGACATTTGGTCACACACCTTTATACAAAGTGCTGATTGTAGACATTTGGTCACACACCTTTATATAAACTGCTGATTGTAGACATTTGGTCACACACCTTTTTATAAACTGCTGATTGTAGACATTTGGTCACACACCTTTACACAAACTGCTGATTGTAGACATTTGGTCACACACCTTTATACAAAGTGCTGATTGTAGACATTTGGTCACACACCTTTATACAAAGTGCTGATTGTAGACATTTGGTCACACACCTTTATACAAACTGCTGATTGTAGACATTTGGTCACACACCTTTATACAAAGTGCTGATTGTAGACATTTGGTCACACACCTTTATACAAAGTGCTGATTGTAGACATTTATTTGGTCACACACCTTTATACAAAGTGCTGATTGTAGACATTTGGTCACACACCTTTATACAAACTGCTGATTGTAGACATTTGGTCACACATCTTTATACAAAGTGCTGATTGTAAACATTTGGTCACACACCTTTATACAAAGTGCTGATTGTAGACACTTATTTGGTCACACACCTTTATACAAAATGCTGATTGTAGACATTTGGTCACACACCTTTATACAAACTGCTGATTGTAGACATTTGGTCACACACCTTTATACAAAGTGCTGATTGTAGACATTTGGTCACACACCTTTATACAAAGTGCTGATTGTAGACATTTGGTCACACACCTTTATACAAAGTGCTGTTTGTAGACATTTGGTCACACACCTTTATACAAAGTGCTGATTGTAGACATTTGGTCACACACCTTTATGCAAAGTGCTGATTGTAGACATTTGGTCACACACCTTTATACAAACTGCTGATTGTAGACACTTATTTGGTCACACACCTTTATACAAAGTGCTGATTGTAGACATTTGGTCACACACCTTTATACAAAGTGCTGATTGTAGACATTTGGTCACACACCTTTATACAAAGTGCTGATTGTAGACGTTTGGTCACACACCTTTATACAAAGTGCTGATTGTAGACATTTGGTCACACACTTTTATACAAACTGCTGATTGTAGACATTTGGTCCATATGATCTTCAGCGTGGTACATTGACTTCCAGACTTACCCATTGGCTTCTCCTCAATTTGGAGGGAAAAAAAAAGAATAAAAGACGACTCCTCAACAGTCCACAACCTTGATCAAACATTCACCCATAGAGAGCTGAGAAAAGTTTGGAAACACATTTTGATAACAGACACACAGAAACCACATACAGACAGACATACAGACACACAGATAGACATGCACACCTCCCTCCATTCAGTGTGAAACAATCTCTGCACACTAACAGACGGACATATTAATTATGTGTATCTGTTTCCGTATCCATGTTCTTGATTGAAAACAAGAAGATTGAACATGGATAACGATAATGATAATGGTGATGATGATGATGTGATGATGATGGTAATGAGGATGATAACAACGTTGATGGTGATGATGATATTGGTGACGATGATGGCGATGGTGATGATGATAATGAGGGTGATAACAGCGATGATGGTAATGATGATGATGATATTGGTGACGATGATGGTGACAGTGATGGGCGATGGTGATAATAATGATGGTGATGATAGTGGTGATGATGATGATAATGAGAAGAAGCTGATGGAATAGTCTGTTCCCATTCAGGGACACACCATGACAGTCAGAGTCACGCTAAATGCAAAGTTGATTCCCTTCAACACTGCCCCCTGCACCTCCAGTCGTGACATGACGGCAATCAATAGCCAGCCCCCAGCACGTAGTAAGTTCTGTGATTTTGACCCCCCTCCCCCCTCCCCCCTGCCCCCTCCCCCGCCCTTCTGCTTCTCGTTCGCGCTGTCTGTCGTTTTATCCTCACACACACACACACACACACACACACACACCACACACACACACACACACACACACACACACACACAGCAGTGCGTGTGTGTGTTAATTAGTGTGTGTATGTATGTGTGTATGTATGTGTGTGTGTGTTGTGTGGAGTTGGCGTTTGGCCATGGTGGTGTAGTGCTATTTCATGTGACCCATTTGTGTGCGTATAATCCTCTTCTGTACTGCGTAATGTGAACATAACATGCACTAAACTTTCATCATAGTTCAAGCTTTAGACAGTGTTTTCTGTCTGTCTGTCTGTTTGTCTATCTGTCTGTCTGTCTGTTTGTCTGTCTGTTTGTCTGTCTGTCTCATTCTAATGAATCTCTCTCTCTCTTTCTCTCTCTCTCTCTCTTTCTTTCTCTCGCTCGCTCACTCGCTCTCTCAACTGTTGTAAATAATATCACCATGGTGCACTTTCCTGTTTATGCAGTGATGAACTGCAGCCATATCATGTGTATTTATTACCGTGATATGATTCACGTGTTGCAAAGCCACCTCAAACATGCTCCCATTTTAAATGGACCTTTTATCCAAACCCCCTCTCTCCCCCACCCCACCCCAGCCCTCTCTTTTACACGTGTCCACATTTGAGTCTTTCGCTGAAGACATTGAGTAGTGCAGGACAGGACTTTCAGCAGTGGGTACATTGTACATCAAGGTAACAGTCAGCAGTGTGTGGAAGATTGTCAGTGTCCATGTGTAACAGTCAGCAGTGTGTGGAAGATTGTCAGTGTCCATGTGTAACAGTCAGCAGTGTGTGGAAGATTGTCAGTGTCTATGTGTAACAATCAGCAATGTGTGGAAGATTGTCAGTGTCCATGTGTAACAGTCAGCAGTGTGTGGAAGATTGTCAGTGTCCATGTGTAACAGTCAGCAGTGTGTGGAAGATTGTCAGTGTCCATGTGTAACAGTCAGTAATGTGTAGGAACAGGTCCATAGGGAAGATTGTCAGTGTCCATGTGTAACAGTCAGCAGTGTGTGGAAGGGCCATAGGGAAGATTGTCAGTGTCCATGTGTAACAGTCAGCAGTGTGTGTGGAAGATTGTCAGTGTCCATGTGTAACAGTCAGCAGTGTGTGGAATGGTCAGTGTCCATGTGTACAGTCGCAGTGTGTGAAGAATGTCAGTGTGCAGTGTACAGCATGTGTGGAAGATTGTCAGTGTCCATGTGTAACAGTCAGCAGTGTGTGGAAGGGGCCATAAGGAAGATTTCAGTGTCCATGTGTAACAGTCAGCAGTGTGTGGAAGGGTCCATAGGGAAGATTGTCAGTGTCCATGTGTAACAGTCAGCAGTGTGTGGAAGGGCCATAGGGAAGATTGTCAGTGTCCATGTGTAACAGTCAGCAGTGTGTGGAAGGGTCCATAAGGAAGGTTATCAGTGTCCATGTGTAACAGTCAGCAGTGTGTGGAAGGGTCCATAGGGAAGATTGTCAGTGTCCATGTGTAACAGTCAGCAGTGTGTGGAAGGGGCCATAGGGAAGATTGTCAGTGTCCATGTGTAACAGTCAGCAGTGTGTGGAAGGGTCCATAGGGAAGATTGTCAGTGTCCATGTGTAACAGTCAGCAATGTGTGGAAGAGGCCATAAGGAAGGTTGTCAGTGTCCATGTGTAACAGTCAGCAGTGTGTGGAAGGGGCCAATAAGGAAGGTTGTCAGTGTCCATGTGTAACAGTCAGCAGTGTGTGGAAGGGGCCAATAAGGAAGGTTGTCAGTGTCCATGTGTAACAGTCAGCAATGTGTGGAAGGGGCCATAAGGAAGATTGTCAGTGTCCATGTGTAACAGTCAGCAATGTGTGGAAGGGGCCCTAAGGAAGGTTGTCAGTGTCCATGTGTAACAGTCAGCAGTGTGTGGAAGGGGCCATAAGGAAGGTTGTCAGTGTCCATGTGTAACAGTCAGCAGTGTGTGGAAGGGGCCCTAAGGAAGGTTGTCAGTGTCCATGTGTAACAGTCAGCAATGTGTGGAAGGGGCCCTAAGGAAGGTTGTCAGTGTCCATGTGTAACAGTCAGCAATGTGTGGAAGGGGCCCTAAGGAAGGTTGTCAGTGTCCATGTGTAACAGTCAGCAATGTGTGGAAGGGGCCCTAAGGAAGGTTGTCAGTGTCCATGTGTAACAGTCAGCAATGTGTGGAAGGGGCCCTAAGGAAGGTTGTCAGTGTCCATGTGTAACAGTCAGCAATGTGTGGAAGGGGCCATAAGGAAGGTTGTCAGTGTCCATGTGTAACAGTCAGCAATGTGTGGAAGGGGCCATAAGGAAGGTTGTCAGTGTCCATGTGTAACAGTCAGCAATGTGTGGAAGGGGTCATAAGGAAGGTTGTCAGTGTCCATGTGTAACAGTCAGCAATGTGTGGAAGGGGCCCTAAGGAAGGTTGTCAGTGTCCATGTGTAACAGTCAGCAATGTGTGGAAGGGGCCCTAAGGAAGGTTGTCAGTGTCCATGTGTAACAGTCAGCAATGTGTGGAAGGGGCCCTAAGGAAGGTTGTCAGTGTCCATGTGTAACAGTCAGCAATGTGTGGAAGGGGCCCTAAGGAAGGTTGTCAGTGTCCATGTGTAACAGTCAGCAATGTGTGGAAGGGGCCCTAAGGAAGGTTGTCAGTGTCCATGTGTAACAGTCAGCAGTGTGTGGAAGGGGCCATAAGGAAGGTTGTCAGTGTCCATGTGTAACAGTCAGCAGTGTGTGGAAGATTGTCAGTGTCCATGTGTAACAGTCAGCAATGTGTGGAAGGGGTCATAAGGAAGATTGTCAGTGTCCATGTGTAACAGTCAGCAGTGTGTGGAAGGGGTCATAAGGAAGGTTGTCAGTGTCCATGTGTAACAGCAATGTGTGGAAGGGGTCATAAGGAAGGTTGTCAGTGTCCATGTGTAACAGTCAGCAATGTGTGGAAGGGGCCATAAGGAAGGTTGTCAGTGTCCATGTGTAACAGTCAGCAATGTGTGGAAGGGGCCCTAAGGAAGGTTGTCAGTGTCCATGTGTAACAGTCAGCAATGTGTGGAAGGGGCCCTAAGGAAGGTTGTCAGTGTCCATGTGTAACAGTCAGCAATGTGTGGAAGGGGCCCTAAGGAAGGTTGTCAGTGTCCATGTGTAACAGTCAGCAATGTGTGGAAGGGGCCCTAAGGAAGGTTGTCAGTGTCCATGTGTAACAGTCAGCAGTGTGTGGAAGGGGCCCTAAGGAAGGTTGTCAGTGTCCATGTGTAACAGTCAGCAATGTGTGGAAGGGGCCATAAGGAAGGTTGTCAGTGTCCATGTGTAACAGTCAGCAGTGTGTGGAAGGGGCCCTAAGGAAGGTTGTCAGTGTCCATGTGTAACAGTCAGCAGTGTGTGGAAGGGGCCATAAGGAAGGTTGTCAGTGTCGATTTGTCAAGTCACGGGTGTATGCACCCGGAAGGACGTTGCTGTGTCATTGCATGAGGACGGTTACGGATGAGTGGGCAAAGAAACGTGTGTGTGTGTGAGAGAGAGAGAGAGAGTGTGTGTGTGTGCGTGTGTGTGTGTGTGTGTGCGCGCGCGCACGCGTGAGTTTGTGTGTTAGTGAGTGTGTGTATGTAAGTGTGAGTGAGTGTGTGTGTGTATGTGTGTGCTTGCATGTGTGTGCGTGCATGCGCGTGTGAGAGAGAGAGAGAGAAAGAGAGAGAGAGAGAGTATTTGTACATGTGTGTGTATAATTGTACGAGTGTGTATGTGTATGTAAGTTTATGTAATCATGCATGTTTCCAAGTGTATGTACTATGTATGTGTGAGTTTGTGTGCATGTGTGTGTGTGTGTGTGTTGGTGTGTTTGCACGACATGTGCGTGTTCTGTGAAACAGACTTTTATCTGTTGTCAACATACGTCACTCAGACATGGGACCACCCAGGCCAGTTCTTTTCTCCTCTTCCCTCTTTGATACCATACACACAGAGAGAGAGAGAGAGAGAGAGAGAGAGAGAGAGAGAGAGAGGCTCACACACAGAGGCACACACACAGGCACACACACACACAGGCACACACACACACAGAGGCACACAGGCACACACACACACACACAAAAAACCAACCAAACAAACAAAAGCACAGTATCTATGGAGGGTCTGTACTAATACAAGTGCACTAAAAAGCACAGTATCTATGGAGGGTCTGTACTAATACAAGTGCACTAAAAAGCACAGTATCCACGGAGGGTCTGTACTAATACAAGTGCACTAAAAAGCACAGTATCCACGAGGGTCTGTACTAATACAAGTGCACTAAAAAGCACAGTATCCATGGAGGGTCTGTACTAATACAAGTGCACTAAAAAGCACAGTATCCACGGAGGGTCTACACTAATAAAATATATAATATATAATATATAAAGTGGCGTAAAGCCATAAAAATCACGCAGAAAAACGGAATACCAGAGACAGAAACTTCAAAAGTTCAGAACACTTGATTGCTTATAGATTCTTAGATACTCGGCACAGAGAGAGAGAGACTTCAGACTTCAGACTTCAGACTTCAGACTTCAGACTTCAGATGGTTTATTTATGTAATAGGCCATTACCCCTCATGAAGGGGTACAAATACATAAGCAAAACTATTATTTGGCATCATGACAATCACATTAATGTTATATTATACATAGACTAAAACAGAAATTAACATTTGAACAATACTCATATAAATAACAAACCTAAGACATCAATCTGTGCGCACTAGTCATATCAGTGAAATTTAATTTGTATAACAACATACTGTCGTCTCTTAAATGTATAAATACTATGGAAAAACAGAAATCCATGAAACGATTTATACACAGTATATATCCAACATGTTCACTGATAAAAAATCAAAACGGGCAGCATAAATTGTACTGCATCAAATTGTACGTTGCTTTTTCTCTAAACTTAAATGCTTTATACAAAAACAAAGATAGATTATATACAACATCAGATGCGTTTGATGACATCAATAAAGTCATTTTAAATAATGAAGGTTGCATAATATTTAGGTCGAATCAATTTCTCTCGAATATTTTGTAGTGCTGGACAGCAAAGCAAAAAGTGCACTTCATCTTCTTTTGAATTTTTACATAATGGACACAATAAATCACTCAAGAGAGAGAGAGAGAAGAGAGAGAGAGAGAGAGAGAGAAGAGAGAGAGAGAGAGAGAGAGAGAGATGAAATGAATGAAATGAAATAAATCTTTGTAAGTATACTGAGATACTAGCACATAGGCCATCTTACATGTATCAGTGTCTGTGCTAATCTATCATTTTAAAGCAAAGTACGGTAATGGAAGAGGATTCTAAACTTTAAAGAAAACAAACAAAACCAATAATTTATCATCAGATCAACATAAAATGTTGTACTGACAAGACAGACACGCTCACAGTCAAACACGCCGACACCTCTCTCATGGCCATTTGAAACAATTTCCTGTTGTTGTTGTTGTTTTTTTAGATATTTTAAAAATATTTGGGGGGGGGGAGGGGTTTGACCATTTTGGCTCTCTGGCTAGCTGGCTGGCTGGCTGGTCGCATTTTCTTTCTCTTTCCGTCTCTAGGTCTCTGTCTGTCTGCCTGTCTCTGTCTCTCTCTATCTATCTATCTATCTGTCTCTCTCTGTCTATCTATCTATCTGTCTCTGTCCCCCTCCTCTCCCTCTCTCCGTCTCTCTGTCTGTCTGTCTGTCTGTCTGGTTGTCTGGTCCTTCCTTCGCTTTCTCACCTCTATCCCTTTCTTTTCCCCTGTCTCCCATCTCCATCTTTCCCCTTCACCTGCCCCCCTCTCTCCCCTTCACCTGCCCCCCCCTCTTTTTTCCCCTTCACCTGCCTTCTCTCTCTCTCCCTTCACCTGCCCCCCCCCCTCTTTTTCCCCTTCACCTGCCCTCTCTCTCTCCCCTTCACCTGCCCCCCCCCTCTTTTTCCCCTTCATCTGCCCCTCTCTCTCCCCTTCACCTGCCCCCCTCTCTTTTTCCCCTTCACCTGCCCCCCTCTCTCCCCTTCACCTGTCCCCCCCTCTTTTTCCCCTTCACCTGCCCCTCTCTCTCCCCTTCACCTGCCCCCCTCTCTTTTTCCCCTTCACCTGCCCCCCTCTATCTCCTTCACCTGTCCCCCTTCTCTTTTCCCCTTCACCTGCCCCCCTCTCTTCCCTTCACCTGCCCCCCTCTCTCCCCTTCACCTGCCCCCCACCCTCTTTTTCCCCTTCACCTGCCCCCTCTCTCTTCCCCTTCACCTGCCCCCTCTCTCTCCCCTTCACCTGCCCCCTGTCTCTTTCCCCTTCACCTGCCCCCCTGTCTTTTTCCCCTTCACCTGCCCCCCCTCTCTCCCTTCACCTGCCCCCCTCTCTTTTTCCCCTTCACCTGCCCCCCTCTCTCTCCCCTTCACCTGCCCCCTCTCTTTTTCCCCTTCACCTGCCCCCCTCTCTCCCCTTCACCTGCCCCCCTCTCTTTTTCCCTTCACCTGCCCCCCTCTCTCTCCCCTTCACCTGCCCCTTCTGTCTTTTCCCTTCACCTGCCCCCTCTGTCTTTCCCCTTCACCTGCCTTCTGTCTCTTTCCCCTTCACCTGCCCCCTCTGTCTTTCCCCTTCACCTGCCCCCTGTCTCTTTCCCCTTCACCTGCCCCCTCTGTCTTTTCCCCTTCACCTGCCCCCTCTGTCTTTCCCATTCACCTGCCCCCTGTCTCTTTCCCCTTCACCTGCCCCCTGTCTCTTTCCCCTTCACCTGCCCCCTCTGTCTTTCCCCTTCACCTGCCCCCCTCTCTCTTTCCCCTTCACCTGCCCCCCTCTCTCTTTCCCCTTCACCTGTCCCCTGTCTTTCCCCTTCACCTGTCCCTCTGTCTCTTCCCCTTCACCTGCCCCCTGTCTTTCCCCTTCACCTGCCCTCTGTCTCTTTCCCTTCACCTGCCCCTCTGTCTTTCCCCTTCACCTGCCCCCTGTCTTTCCCCTTCACCTGCCTCTCTGTCTCTTTCCCCTTCACCTGCCCCCTCTGTCTTTCCCCTTCACCTCCTGTCCTCCTCCCCCTCTTCTTTCCCCTTCACCTGCCCCCCTGTCTCTTTCCCCTTCACCTGCCCTGTCTTTCCCCCTTCACCTGCCCCCTGTCTTTCCCCTTCACCTGCCCCCTTCTCTTCCCCTTCACCTCCTCCTCTGTCTCTTTCCCCTTCACCTGCCCCCTGTCTTCTTTCCCCTTCACCTGCCCCCTCTGTCTTTCCCCTTCACCTGCCTCCCTCTGTCTTTTCCCCTTCACCTGCCTTCTTCTCTTTCCCCTTCACCTGCCCCTCTGTCTTCCCTTCACCTGCCCCTCTGTTCTTTCCCCCTCACCTGCCCCTTCTGTCTTTCCCTTCACCTGCCCCCTCTGTCTCTTTCCCCTTCACCTGCCCCCGTCTCCTTTCCCCTTCACCTGCCCTGTCCTTTCCCCTTCACCTGCCTTCCCCGTCTCTTTTCCCCTTCACCTGCCTCTCGTCTCTTTCCCCTTCACCTGCCCCCTCCTCTCTTTCCCTTCACCTGCCCCTCTTCTTTCCCCTCACCTGCCCCCTCTCTCTTCCCCTTCACCTGCCCCCCACCCCTTTTCTTCCCCTTCACCTGCCCCCTTCTCTCTTCCCCTTCACCTGCCCCCTCTCTCTTTCCCCTTCACCTGCCCCCTTGTCTCTCTTCTCCCCCTTCACCTCCCCCCTGTCTTTCCCTTCCCCCCTTCACCTGCCCCCCCTCTCTTCCCCTTCACCTGCCCCTCTCTCTTTCCCCTTCACACCTGCCCCCCTCTCTTCCCCTTCACCTGCCCCCTCTTTCTTCTCCCCCTTCACCTGCCCCCCCTCTCTCCCCTTCACCTGCCCCCCTCTCTTTTCCCTTCACCTGCCCCCCTCCTCCCTCTCTTCCCCTTCACCTGCCTCCTCCTCTTCTTTCCCTTCACCTGCCCCCCTCTGTCTTTCCCCTTCACCTGCCTCCCCTCTCTTTCCCCTTCACCTGCCCCCTCTGTCTTTCCCTTCCTCACCTGCCTCCCTGTCCCTCTTTCCCCTTCTCCCTCTCACCTGCCCCCCCCCCTCTTCTTCTTCCCTTCACCTCCCCCTCTGTCTTTCCCTTCACCTGCCCCCTGTCTCTTTCCCCCTTCACCTGCCCCCTGTCTCTTTCCCTTCACCTGCCCCCCTCTGTCTTTCTCCCTTTCACCTGCCCCCCTCTCTCTTTCCCCTTCACCTGCCCCCCTCTCTCTTTCCCCTTCACCTGTCCCCTGTCTTTCCCCTTCTACCTGTCCCCTGTCTCTTTCCCCTTCACCTGTCCCCCTGTCTCTTTCCCCTTCACCTGTCCCGCTCTCCTCCCTTCCCTTTCTTACCTTCCCCGTCTCTTTCCCCTTCACCTGTCCCCTGTCTCTTTCCCTTTCACCTGCCCCCTTCTCTTTCTCCCTTCACCTGCCCCCTGCTCTCTTTCCCCTTCACCTGTCCCTTCTCTTTCCCCTTCACCTGCCCCTCTCTCTCTTTCCCCTTCACCTGTCCCCTGTCTCTTTCCCCTTCACCTTCCCCTCTGTTTTTCCCCTTCACCTGTCCCCCTCTTCTTTCCCTTCACCTGCCCTTCTCTTTCCCTTCACCTGCCCCTCTGTCTTCCCCTTCACCTGCCCCTCTTCCTTCACCTGCTTTCTGTCTTTCCCCTTCACCTGCCCCCTCTGTCTTTCCCCTTCACCTGTCCCCCTCTGTCTTTCCCCTTCACCTGTCCACTCTGTCTTTCCCCTTCACCTGCCCCCCTCTGTCTTTCCCCTTCACCTGCCCCCCTCTCTCTTTCCCCTTCACCTGCCCCCCTCTCTCTTTCCCCTTCACCTCCCTCTTTCCCCTTCATCTGCCCCCCTCTCTCTTTCCCTTCACCTGCCCCCCTCTCTCTTTCCCTTCACCTGCCCCCCTCTCTCTTTCCCTTCACCTGCCCCCTCTCTCTTTCCCTTCACCTGCCCCCCTCTCTCTTTCCCTTCACCTGCCCCCCTCTCTCTTTCCCTTCACCTGCCCCCCTCTCTCTTTCCCTTCACCTGCCCCCCTCTCTTTCCCCTTCACCTGCCCCCCTCTCTCTTTCCCCTTCACCTGCCCCCTCTCTCTTTCCCCTTCACCTACCCCCCTCTCTCTTTCCCCTTCACCTCCCCCCTGTCTCTTTCCCCTTCACCTCCCCCCTCTCTCTTCCCCTTCATCTCCCCCCTCTTTCCCCTTCACCTCCCCCCTCTTTCCCCTTCACCTCCCCCCTCTCTCTTTCCCTTCACCTGCCCCCTCTCTCTTTCCCTTCACCTGCCCCCCTCTCTCTTTCCCTTCACCTGCCCCCCTCTCTCTTTCCCTTCACCTGCCCCCCCCTCTCTTTTCCCTTCACCTGCCCCCCTCTGTCTTTCCCCTTCACCTCCCCCCTCTCTCTATCCCTTCACCTCCCCCCTCTGTCTTTCCCCTATACCTCCCCCCTCTGTCTTTTCCCGCTTTTTTTGGCATGTAGTCAAAGAGAGAGCCATGTCCAAAAAATAGCACCGGGCATTGCTAATCTCTGCAGAAGGTCGATTTTCAGTATAGATCTCTTGGCTAAATGTGTAGTTACTTTCTATAGGCGTAGAGAGAACCCACGTCTTCAGTCTAATTATGCGGGTAGAGTGGGGCTTGAGATACAGTTTGTCCGTGCTGCGTTCATTCCCTCATGCTATAAAATGGACACACAGAAAAACTGGAGGGAAGGTAAAGCACTGAGGGAGATGAGATGGACACCACCCTCATAATGTTAGCTCTGGGATTGTTGGGCAAGGTAAAGCATTAAGGGAGATGAGATGGGCATCACCCTCATAATGCTGGCTCTGACAGTAGGTGAAGATTGTTGGGCAAGGTAGAGCACTAAGGGAGATGAGATGGACACCACCCTCATAATGCTGGCTCTGACAGTAGGTGAAGATTGTTGGGGAAGGTAGAGCACTAAGGGAGATGAGATGGACACCATTCTCATAATGCTGGCTCTGACAGTAGGTGAAGATTGTTGGGGAAGGTAGAGCACTAAGGGAGATGAGATGGACATCACCCTCATAATGCTGGCTCTGACAGTAGGTGAAGATTGTTGGGGAAGATAAAACACTCAGGGAGAGGAGAGTGGCACCACCTCAATATGCTGGAATTGAGAAAAGTTATTTGAAATTTCAGTATAACCTCATTCATCTACATTCTCAGAATAATGGGACAATCTTGACCTTTCTTTACTCCTTTACTGCAAACTCCAAAGCAGGATGGTTGTCAGTGTATATTTGTGGCTTGTTTTGGGGGCCATGGTTTTGTGAGGGAAGATGCAATGGTGCTTTCCCATTGTGTTCCATCGGCTTCAGTTTCAGTAGCTCAAGATGACGAATTCCGTATGTACTAACGTCACAGGTGCCGTATGTCTGGTGATCATGGCACAAGCCTTAAGCCTGCGCATAAACCCATGAGCTGGCCAGCTTCTGAGGCCCTAGCTAGCCTTCGTTTTACGAAGTCAATATTTTATACTAGTATTGTATCAGCCTACCATTGGAACAATCTTGGTGACACGTAAATAACGTGTGTATCTTATTCTCAAAGAAAAGAACAGATATATAAAGTAAGTAAATAAAAAGCTACTCTGTATAAACTCGTCTCACATGACAGACCCCCCCCCCCCCCCCAGTCAATACACAAAGCCTCAGATGCGTATCAACAAGGTGAAGAAATATTAACTAATCATAGCCCCGACAGCTTGTCATTCACTTCCGAGGAAGGAAAAGAGGAAATAGGTAAGTAAGTAAGTGAGTAAGTAAATTAGTAAGTTAAATAAGTAAAGTAAGTAAGTTAAATAAGTAAAGTAAGTAAGTTAAATAAGTAAAGTAAGTAAGTTAAATAAGTAAGTAAGTTAAATAAGTAGGTAAGTACATGTAAGTAAGTGAGTTAAATAAGTAGGTAAGTACATGTAAGTAAGAAAGTAAGTAAGTAAGAAAGTAAGTAAGTAAGTAAGTAAAAGATAAACTAAAGGAGTATGTAGATAAATAAACAAGAAATGAGAAATAACAAGCAACAGTAAATACATGCATTTACACACATGCCCGCACATAGAAACACACACATATATACATTCATACATACACACCCATATCCATACAGCATAACGGCTGACAGCAACAGGCACAACAACAACAGCAGCAACAACAACACCATCAACAAAACATCAGCAAAGAGGAAACACACACACATACAAGTGCTCACATATACACCAATCAGTCGATGCAGCTGATTATAAAACAAAGCAAAAGGTAGATATCATGACACACTTACAGACATATAGACAACAATAGACATATCATGACACACTTACAGACATATAATAATAATAATTACAATATTTATATAGCGCATAATCTCGACAAAATCAAATCTAAGCGCTGAAACAGACACACACGCACGCACACACACACACGCACACACACACACACGCATGGCTATAAATGGGGAGAAAGAATAAAAGCAATAAAAGCAAGAATAAAAGCAATGGAAAATTATAGAGAGCATATCATATACAATTATATATTAAAACAAAGTGATTCCCCTCCGAGCGGAGACAGGCTGCAGAGGGGGGTTGAGTGAGGTTAGGATTTTATGCAGAGGAGAAAAGGTGAGTTTTGAGAGCGGACTTGAAGGAGGCAAAAGTAGGTTGCTGACGGACTGAGAGAGGAAGTTTGTTCCAGGAGAGTGGACCAGAAACAGAGAAGGCTCGTGGACCATAGGTATTGAGCTTAGTGCGTGGAAAGCGAAAAGTCAGAGGATCGGAGGCAGAGCGGAGGGTACGTGAGGGAAGATAGATCTCAAGTAGGCTTGACAGGTAATCGGGGGCTGCGTTATTGAGGCTTTTGTAGCACATGGTGTCTAGTTTGTACTGTATGCGCTTTGATACAGGGAGCCAGTGAAGTTGTGCCAGGAGAGGAGATATGTGGTCAGCTTTTTTCTTTTTGAGTACAAGGCGTACAGCATTGTTTTGAATGCGCTGTAGGATGTGAATGGTGGAGGCAGGAAGACCAGACAGGAGTGAATTGCAATAGTCAATGGCTGACATTATGAAGGAGAGAACGAGTTTTGCAGTTGTTTCGACAGAGAGATACTTCCTGATCAGGCTTATACGATGGAGATGATAGTAGCAAGATCTGGCAGTTTGAGAAACAAAGTTGTTCATGGAGAGGGTAGAGTCAATGCAGACACCAAGGTTTTTAGCTGAATCAGAAATTGGGACTGATGTGTTACATAATGGGAGAGAAAGAGGAGGCAGCTGACAACAATAGACATATCATGACACACTTACAGACATATAGACAGCAATAGACATGTCATGACACACTTACAGACATATAGACAACAATAGACATGTCATGACACACTTACAGACATATAGACAACATAGACATATCATGACACACTTACAGACATATAGGGCAAACAATAGACATATCATGACACACTTACAGACATATAGACAACAATAGACATGTCATGACACACTTACATAATATAGACAACAATAGACATATCATGACACACTTACAGACATATAGACAACAATCAACAAACAGCCCACAAACACACACACACAGTGTGACACACATATCATGACAAACTTACAGACATATAGACAACAATAGACATATGACACACTTACAGACATATAGACAACAATCAACAAACAGCCCACAAACACACACACACAGTGTGACACATATCATGACACACTTACAGACATATAGACAACAATAGACATATGACACACTTACAGACATATAGACAACAATAGACATATGACACACTTACAGACATATAGACAACAATCAACAAACAGCCCACAAACACACACACACAGTGTGACACACATATCATGACACACTTACAGACATATAGACAACAATCAACAAACAGCCCACAAACACACACACACAGTGTGACACACATATCATGACACACTTACAGACATATAGACAACAATCAAGAAACAGCCCACAAACACACACACACACACACCACACTGTGACACACATATCATGACACACTTACAGACATATAGACAACAATAGACATATCATGACACACTTACAGACATATAGACAACAATAGACATATCATGACACACTTACAGACATATAGACAACAATCAACAAACACACACACACATGCACACACATATCATGACACACTTACAGACATATAGACAACAATAGACATATCATGACACACTTACAGACATATAGACAACAATAGACATATCATGACACACTTACAGACACTATAAGACAGACAATCAGACATATCATGACACACTTACAGACATATAGACAACAATAGACATATCATGACACACTTACAGACATATAGACAATCAATAGACATATCATGACAACACTTACAGACATATAGACAACAATCAACAATACAGCATAACAACAATAACAACAGCACAAAACACACACCACACACGTGTGACACACATATCATGACACACTTACAGACATATAGACAACAATAAATCAAACAGCCACACAAACACAACACACACACACACACACACTTGTGACACACATATCATGACACACTTACAGACATATAGACACAATAGACATATCATGACACACTTACAGACATATAGACAACAATAGACATATCATGACACACTTAAGACATATAGACCACAATCAACAAACACACACACACAGTGTGACACACATATCATGACACACTTACAGACATATAGACAACAATCAACAAACACCACAAACACACACACACACAGTGTGACACACATATCATGACACACTTACAGACATATAGACAACAATCAACAAACACCACAAACACACACACACACAGTGTGACACACATATCATGACACACTTACAGACATATAGACAACAATCAACAAACACCACAAACACACACACAGACAGTGTGACACACATATCATGACACACTTACAGACATATAGACAACAATCAACAAACAGTCCACAAACACACACACACAGTGTGACACACATATCATGATACACTTACAGACATATAGACAACAATCAACAAACACCTCAAACACACACACACAGTGTGACACACATATCATGACACACTTACAGACATATAGACAACAATCAACAAACACCTCAAACACACACATACACAGTGCGACACACATATCATGACACACTTACAGACATATAGACAACAATCAACAAACACCACAAACACACACACAGACAGTGTGAGAAACTTGCCCATTCTCCACTTGTTTTTTCCCATTCTGCGCTTTTCCTTTATTTCTGTTTGAAGAAAAACCCGAACGCTTTCCATTCCACGCGGGAGGAGTCTACGCAGTGTTACTTTTGAGATGATACCAATGTTTGTCTGACTGTTGATAGCTCTTTAACAAAATAGAACAAGTAACGGCATATTTCAGGGCATTGGAAACCCCACTTCACGAGATAGTCCAGCATTTTAACAAAATAGAACAAGTAAAGGCATATTTCAGGGCATTGGAAACCCCACTTCACGAGATAGTCCAAAAAGCAAAAGGCAGCAGAATCCAACGTGGAAAATCATAGCTGGGACATGCAGAAGACTGCATTCGGCATGTGTGTCAACTGACAGATCTCAAAGCGACAAGGAATGGGAAAAACATCCAAACCGTTTCAGCAATCTGTACAAATTTATCATACCCATCATTCTAGGGAGACAATGTCGCGAATGGCCAGAAGGGAAAACAAATGCAGAAATTCAGCTACTCATGGAACAACTAAGCTGCAACCCCAAAGATATAATCATATACATGGATGGCTCAGTCACCAATAACAAGTCTGGATGGGGCTTACTGTCAAACAGAATGGAAACACCAAACATGAAGAAAACGCTACATATGATATCACAGCCTCCAGTCTGACGATGGAAATTGAGGCAGTTACACATGCATCACAATGATCAACTTCACTGGATGATGAAATGAAACACAGCTAAACCTTCATCCAGACTGACTCGACGAATCTACTTCAAAAAGTGCACAATGGAGTAGGGACCCCAGAATGGCACAAAGCAATGAACAGTATCAACCTACAAAATCTCGCGTGGATCTACTGCCCTGGACACACTGGTATTAAGGGAATTAAACAGGCCGATAAACTTACAGTCAATGCCACTACAACAAAAATTCTTCATCTAAAAATGTCTGAGGCCCTTAAACGCTTAAAATCATGCCATGGCGAACAAAATGTGTCATCATACCATCGAACGTCTTGCCTTAAAAGGAATAAATAGACGAAAATCTACCATGAAAGAAAAACAAGAGCTAGGGAACGCGCATGTGTGTGTGTGTATGTGTGTGTGTGTGTGTGTGTGTGTGTGTGTGTGTGTGTGTGTGTGTGTGTGTGTGTGTGTGTGTGTGTGTGTGTGTGTGTTTTCCTGTTTCTGTTTGTTGCTGTGTCTGTTTTTTGTCTGTTTGTCTTTCTGCAGGCTGTTATCTTTCTGTTCTGTTCTGTTCTGTCTGTCTGCCTGTCTGTCTGTCTGATGGGCGCCATAGTGAAGTATTAGGACCCTGGTCTTCCCATTAGAGGGTCTGGGTTCAGATCTCCTCGGGTAGCAACTGGTGGGTAAACAGCTGAGATGTGTTTGATGCCAAAGTTGACTGTCAACATCTGCCCAGACCTGCTGATGCCTGAGCCCCCATCGTGTGTGCACACACTCACAACACCAGATACGCGTGTTAAAGATCCTGTAGGCCTTGTTAGTATTCAAAACCTTATAAAAACACTAAAATACTCAGCAGGCGCACCTCTGAAATTGAAAATGAACTCTGACTGCTTGTACAGTGGGCCAAAACAGTCAATGAACTATGACTGCTTGTACAATGGGCCAAAACAGTCAGACAATGAACTATGACTGCCTGTACAGTGGGCCAAAACAGTCAGACTGACTACCTGTACAGTGAGCCAAAACAGTCAGACTGACTACTGTACAGTGGGCCAAAACAGACTGTACTACCTGTACAGTGGGCCAAAACAGTCAGACTGTGACTACCTGTACAGTGGGCCAAAACAGTCAGACTGTGACTACCTGTACAGTGGGCCAAAACAGTCAGACTGACTACCTGTACAGTGGGCCAAAACAGTCAGACTGTGACTACCTGTACATGGGCCAAAACAGACTGTGACTACCTGTACAGTGGGCCAAAACAGTCAGACTGTGACTACCTGTACAGTGGGCCAAAACAGTCAGACTGGACTACCTGTACAGTGGGCCAAAACAGTCAAACTGTGACTATCCTGTACAGTGGGCCAAAACAGACTGTGACTACCTGTACAGTGGGCCAAAACAGTCAGACTGTGACTACCTGTACAGTGGGCCAAAACAGAGCTGTGACTACCTGTACAGTGGGCCAAAACAGTCAGACTGTGACTACCTGTACAGTGGGCCAAAACAGCAGATGACTACCTGTACAGTGGGCCAAAAACAGTCAGACTGTGACTACCTGTACAGTGGGCCAAAACAGACTTGACTACCTGTACAGTGGGCCAAAACAGTCAGACTGTGACTACCTGTACAGTGGGCCAAAACAGTCAGACTGTGACTACCTGTACATGGGCCAAAACAGTCAGACTGTGACTACCTGTACAGTGGGCCAAAACAGTCAGACTGTGACTACCTGTACAGTGGGCCAAAACAGTCAACTGTGACTACCTGTACAGTGGGCCAAAACAGTCAGACTGTGACTACCTGTACAATGGGCCAAAACAGTCAGACTGACTACCTGTACAGTGGGCCAAAACAGTCAGACTGACTACCTGTACAGTGGGCCAAAACAGTCAGACTGTGACTACCTGTACAGTGGGCCAAAACAGTCAGACTGTGACTACCTGTACAGTGGGCCAAAACAGACTGTGACTACCTGTACAGTGGGCCAAAACAGTCAGACTGTGACTACCTGTACAGTGGGACAAAACAGTCAGACTGACTACCTGTACAGTGGGCCAAAACAGACTGTGATTACCTGTACAGTGGGCCAAAACAGACTGTGACTACCTGTACAGTGGGCCAAAACAGTCAGACTGTGACTACCTGTACAGTGGGCCAACTAATATCACTTATAGTGAAAAGACGTTAAATCAAGCAACGAACAGTGGGCCAAAACAGTCAGACACATCAAAACCCATGGGTAAGGTCCAATGCACGTCACATAGGAGTTGCAGCCACCAACAAAGAGAAAACTCTTTAAAAAAAAAAACACTATAGCAAAGAGTTATTTGGTACCTGCCACCTGGTGGGTAAGGGGTGTAGAGTTATTTGGTACCTGCCACCTGGTGGGTAAGGGGTGTAGAGTTATTTGGTACCTGCCACCTGGTGGGTAAGGGGTGTAGAGTTATTTGGTACCTGCCACCTAATGGGTAAGGGGTGTAGAGTTATTTGGTACCTGCCACCTGGTGGGTAAGGGGTGTAGAGTTATTTGGTACCTGCCACTGATGGGTAAGGGGTGTAGAGTTATTTGGTACCTGCCACCTGATGGGTAAGGGTGTGGAGTTATTTGGTACCTGCCACCTGATGGGTAAGGGTGTGAAGTTATTTGGTACCTGCCACCTGATGGGTAAGGGTGTAGAGTTATTTGGTACCTCCCCACCTGATGGGTAAGGGTGTGGAGTTATTTGGTACCTGCCACCTGATGGGTAAGGATGTGGAGTTATTTGGTACCTGCCACCTGGTGGGTAAGGGTGTAGAGTTATTTGGTACCTGCCACCTGGTGGGTAAGGGTGTAGAGTTATTTGGTACCTGCCACCTGGTTGGTAAGGGTGTAGAGTTATTTGGTACCTGCCACCTGGTGGGTAAGGGGTGTAGAGTTATTTGGTACCTGCCACCTGGTGGGTAAGGGTGTGGAGTTATTTGGTACCTGCCACCTGATGGGTAAGGGTGTGAAGTTATTTGGTACCTCCCCACCTGGTGGGTAAGAGTTAGGAAGGGTAGCTAAGTGAGTGGGTTGACGTCTGAATTTCCGGTCAGAAGGGAGCTAAGTGAGTGGGTTGACGTCTGAATTTCCGGTCAGGAAGGGAGCTAAGTCAGTGGGTTGACGTCTGAATTTCCGGTCAGGAAGGGAGCTAAGTCAGTGGGTTGACGTCTGAATTTCCGGTCAGGAAGGGAGCTAAGTCAGTGGGTTGACGTCTGAATTTCCGGTCAGGAAGGGAGCTAAGTCAGTGGGGGAGGGGGGGGCGTGGGAGGGACAGGAGGGGAAGGTGGGGGGAAAGGTATGGAAGGGGGCGGTGTCCATCTTCCTCTTTCACAGACGGAAGTGTTGGATTCGGGGAGGGAAGGGAGAGGAACATTGTGAAAGGTAGTGAGGACAGCAGTGAACATAACAAGATGTGTTGTATCTTTAACAGATCCAAGTCTGTGGCCACAGTGCAGGTAAGGGACAAGCCATAAAGTGAAGTGGGGGTGGGGGTGGGAGTAAGGTAGAACTGGCTGTTGAAGGGGGTAGGGGTGGGAGTAAGGTAGAACTGGCTGTTGAAGGGGGTAGGGGTGGGGGTAAGAGGAACTGGCTGTTGAAGGGGGTAGGGGTGGGGGGTAAGAGAACTGGCTGTTGAAGGGGGTAGGGGTGGGGGTAAGAGGAACTGGCTGTTGAAGGGGGTGGGTGGGTAAGAGGAACTGGCTGTTGAAGGGGGTGGGGGTAAGGAGGAACTGGATGTTGATGGGGTGGGGGTAAGGAGGGACTGGATGTTGATGGGTGGGGTAAGGAGGAACTGGATGTTGATGGGGTGGGGGTAAGAGGACTGGATGTTGATGGGGTGGGGGTAAGGAGGGACTGGATGTTGATGGGGTGGGGGTAAGGAGGAACTGGTGTTGATGGGGTGGGGGTAAGGAGGGACTGGATGTTGATGGGGTGGGGGTAAGAGGACTGGATGTTGATGGGGTGGGGGTAAGGAGGGACTGGATGTTGATGGGGTGGGGGTAAGGAGGGACTGGATGTTGATGGGGTGGGGGTAAGGAGGGACTGGATGTTGATGGGGGTGGGTAAGGAGGGACTGGATGTTGATGGGGTGGTGGGGTAAGGAGGGACTGGATGTTGATGGGGGTGGGGGTAAGGAGGGACTGGATGTTGATGGGGGTGGGGGTAAGGAGGGACTGGATGTTGATGGGGTGGGGTGGGGGTAAGGAGGGACTGGATGTTGATGGGTGTGGGGTGGGGTAAGGAGGGACTGGATGTTGATGGGGTGGGGGTAAGGAGGGACTGGATGTTGATGGGGTGGGTGGGGTAAGTGAGGGACTGGATGTTGATGGGGGTGGGGGGGTAAGGAGGGACTGGATGTTGATGGGGATGGGTGGTGGGGGTAAGGAGGGACTGGATGTTGATGGGGTGGGGGGTAAGGAGGGACTGGATGTTGATGGGGTGGGGGTAAGGAGGGATGGATGTTGATGGGGTGGGGTAAGGAGGGACTGGATGTTGATGGGTGGGGTGGGGGTAAGGAGGGACTGGATGTTGATGGGGTGGGTGGGGGTAAGGAGGGACTGGATGTTGATGGGGTGGGGTGGGGGTAAGGAGGGACTGGATGTTGATGGGGTGGGGGTAAGGAGGGACTGGATGTTGATGGGGTGGGGTGTAAGGAGGGACTGGATGTTGATGGGGTGTGGGTGGGGGTAAGGAGGGACTGGATGTTGATGGGGTGTGGATGGGGGGTAAGGAGGGACTGGATGTTGATGGGGTGGGGTGGGGGTAAGGAGGGACTGGATGTTGATGGGGTGGGGTGGGGGTAAGGAGGGACTGGATGTTGATGGGGGGGGTGGGGTAAGGAGGGACTGGATGTTGATGGGGTGGGGGGTAAGGAGGGACTGGATGTTGATGGGTGGGGTGGGGGTAAGGAGGGACTGGATGTTGATGGGTGGGGGTGGGGGTAAGGAGGGACTGGATGTTGATGGGGTGGGGATGGGGTAAGGAGGGACTGGATGTTGATGGGTGGGGTGGGGTAAGGAGGGACTGGATGTTGATGGGGTGTGGTGGGGGTAAGGAGGGACTGGATGTGATGGGGGTGGGGGGGTAAGGAGGGACTGGATGTTGATGGGGTGTGGGTGGGGGTTAAGGAGGGACTAGGTGTTGATGGGGTGGGGGTAAGGAGGGACTGGATGTTGATGGGATGGGGTGGGGGTAAGGAGGGACTGGATGTTGATGGGGTGGGAGTGGGGGTAAGGAGGGACTGGATGTTGAAGGGGTGGGGTGGGGGTAAGAAGGGACTGGATGTTGATGGGGTGCGGGTGGGGGTAAGGAGGGACTGGATGGGGTGGTGGGGGTAAGGAGGAACTGGCTGTTGAATGGGGTGGGGAAGAGAGGACTGTTGTTTTTGTGTGGAGTTTACAATCATCCATTATCTGCCGTGGTCTTGATGTGCCTTGTGAAAGGTTGTCTTCACTGCGTCCCAAAGACTTGCTCTTAGAGGCCAGGTAAGGGCAGTTTATGTTTGACAGATGGAGATTTTCCACAAGGGGGGGAGGGGTTAGGTGGGAGGAAGAGGAGGTTTGCTCACAGTGAGGAGGGGAAGATAGTGAAAGTGAAGATGAGTCTGTCTTTAACGATCGAAGACAACACTAAGATGGAGGTGGTGAAGGGTTGTAGATAAAACCCACATGGAGGAGGTGAAGGGTTGTAGATAAAACCCACATGGAGGTGGTGGAGGGTTGTAGATAAAACCCACATGGAGGTGGTGAAGGGTTGTAGATAAAACCCACATGGAGGTGGTGGAGGGTTGTAGATAAAACCCACATGGAGGAGGTGAAGGGTTGTAGATAAAACCCACATGGAGGTGGTGGAGGGTTGTAGATAAAACCCACATGGAGGTGGTGAAGGGGTAGAGGATCTGGGGAGACGTTGTTTTGTAAAGATTTTACGACCGGTTGTTAGGCTGCCTGCGGTGGTCTTGATGTTGATGTGGTCTTTAAAAGGTCGTCTTGGCTGCCCTTAGAGCTGCTCTCTTAGAGTTGCCGTGTGGGGCCGCTGCTCGATTCTTTTATGTCTGAACAGTGAGCAGTGGCATAGAACTTGCATTGATTCCTTGATGTCATTTTTGGATCGAAGTCTTTGGTGAGATCTGCCTGAGAAAGGCTGGCTGTCTTGGCAGAACCATGGACTGTAGATCCCATGTCTCACGTTCAATCCTAATATAAAGAAAGGGAAAAGAAAGAAAGAAAGCAAACAAACAAACAAAAACCCTGGCCTGTTGGCTGCACATCTTAATGCTCCAATCATGTTGTGGTGGTGTCATCTTAATGCTCCAATCATGTTGTGGTGGTGTCATCTTAATGCTCCAATCATATCATTGTGGTGGTGTCATCTTAATGCTCCAATCATGTTGTGGTGGTGTCACCTTAATGCTCCAATCATATTGTGGTGGTGTCACCTTAATACTCCAATCAATCATTATGGTGGTGTCATCTTAATGCTCCAATCATATCATTGTGGTGGTGTCACCTTAATGCTCTAATCATATTGTGGTGGTGTCACCTTAATGCTCCAATCATATTGTGGTGGTATCACCTTAATACTCTAATCATATTGTGGTGGTGTCACCTTAATGCTCCAATCATATATTGTGGTGGTGTCACCTTAATACTCTAATCATATTGTGGTGGTGTCATCTTAATGCTCCAATCATATCATTGTGGTGGTGTCACCTTAATACTCTAATCATATTGTGGTGGTGTCATCTTAATGCTCCAATCATGTTGTGGTGGTGTACACCTTATAATACTCTAATCATATTGTGGTGGTGTCACCTTAATGCTCCAATCATTTGTGGTGGTGTCACTTTAATGCTCCAATCATATCATTATGGTGGTGTCATCTTAATGCTCCAATCATATCATTGTGGTGGTGTCACCTTAATGCTCCAATCATTGTGGTGGTGTCACCTTAATGCTCCAATCATGTTGTGGTGGTGTCACCTTAATGCTCCAATCATATCATTGTGGTGGTGTCATCTTAATGCTCCAATCATATTTGTGGTGGTGTCACCTTAATGCTCCAATCATATCATTGTGGTGGTGCACTTAATGCTCCAATCATATCATTGTGGTGGTGTCACCCTTAATGCTCCAATCATATCATTGTGGTGTGTCATCTTAATGCTCCAATCATATTGTGGGTGTCACATTAATGCTCCAATCATATCATTGTGGTGTGTCACCTTAATGCTCCAATCATCATTGTGGGGTGTCATTAATGCTCCAATCATATCTTGTGGTGGTGTCATCTCTAATGCTCCAATCATATCATTGTGGTGGTGTCACCTTAATGCTCCAATCATTATTGTGGTGGTGCACCTTAATGCTCCAATCATATCATTGTGGTGGTGTCACCTTAATGCTCCAATCATATTGTGGGTGGTGTCACTTAATGCTCCAATCATATATTGTGGTGGTGTCACCTTAATGCTCCAATCATATTGTGGTGGTGTCACCTTAATGCTCCAATCATATTGTGGTGGTGTCACCTTAATGCTCCAATCAATATTGTGGTGGTGTCACCTTAATGCTCCAATCATAATTGTGGTGGTGTCACTTAATGCTCCATATATCATTGTGGTGGTGTCACCTTAATGCTCCATATCTGTGGTGGTGTCACCTTAATGTCCAATCATTTTTGGTGGTGTCACCTTAATGCTCCAATCATGTTGTGGTGGTGTCACCTTAATGCTCCAATCATTGTGTGGTGTCACCTTAATGCTCCAATCATATTGTGGTGGTGTCACCTTAATGCTCCAATCATTGTGGTGGTGTCACCTTATGCTCCAATCATATTGTGGTGGTGTCATCTAATGCTCCAATCATATTGTCCGGTGGGGGTCACCTTAATGCTCCAATCATATCATTGTCGTGGTGTCACCTTAATGCTCCAATCATATTGTGGTGGTGTCACCTTAATGCTCCAATCATTGTGTGTGGTGTCACCTTAATGCTCCAATCATATTGTGGTGGTGTCACCTTAATGCTCCAATCATATTGTGGTGGTGTCACCTTAATGCTCCAATCAATCATTGTGGTGGTGTCACCTTAATGCTCCAATCATATTGTGGTGGTGTCACCTTAATGCTCCAATCATATCATTGTGTGGTGTCACCTTAATGCTCCAATCATATTGTGGTGGTGTCACCTTAATGCTCCAATCATATTGTGGTGGTGTCACCTTAATGCTCCAATCATATCATTGTGGTGGTGTCACCTTAATGCTCCAATCATATTGTGGTGGTGTCACCTTAATGCTCCAATCATATTGTGGTGGTGTCACCTTAATGCTCCAATCATATTGTGGTGGTGTCACTTAATCTCAATCAATTGTGGTGGTGTCACCTTAATGCTCCAATCATATCATTGTGGTGGTGTCACCTTAATGCTCCAATCATTATTGTGGTGGTGTCATCTTAATGCTCCAATCATATTGTGGTGGTGTCATCTTAATGCTCCAATCATATTGTGGTGGTGTCACCTTAATGCTCCAATCATATTGTGGTGGTGTCACCTTAATGCTCCAATCATATTGTGGTGGTGTCACCTTAATGCTCCAATCATATCATTGTGGTGGTGTCACTTAATACTCTAATCATATTGTGGTGGTGTCACCTTAATGCTCCAATCATATTGTGGTGGTGTCATCTTAATGCTCCAATCATATCATTGTGGTGGTGTCACCTTAATACTCTAATCATATTGTGGTGGTGTCACCTTAATGCTCCAATCATATCATTGTGGTGGTGTCACCTTAATACTCTAATCATATTGTGGTGGTGTCACCTTAATGCTCCAATCATATCATTGTGGTGGTGTCACCTTAATACTCTAATCATATTGTGGTGGTGTCATCTTAATGCTCCAATCATATCATTGTGGTGGTGTCACCTTAATACTCTAATCATATTGTGGTGGTGTCACCTTAATGCTCCAATCATATATTGTGGTGGTGTCACCTTAATACTCTAATCATATTGTGGTGGTGTCATCTTATTGCTCCAATCATATCATTGTGGTGGTGTCACCTTAATACTCTAATCATATTGTGGTGGTGTCATCTTAATGCTCCAATCATATCATTGTGGTGGTGTCACCTTAATACTCTAATCATATTGTGGTGGTGTCATCTTATTGCTCCAATCATATTGTGGTGGTGTCACCTTAATGTTCCAATCATATCATTGTGGTGGTGTCATCTTATTGCTCCAATCATATTGTGGTGGTGTCACCTTAATGCTCCAATCATATTGTGGTGGTGTCACCTTAATGCTCGAATCATATTGTGGTGGTGTCACCTTAATGCTCCAATCATATTGTGGTGGTGTCACCTTAATGCTCGAATCATGTTATGGTGGTGTCACCTTAATGCTCCAATCATATTGTGGTTGTGTCATCTTAATGTTCAACAGTTCTTGCTCTTTCCCCAACGCCATCCCTTCAAAACCTTACCAGCCTATAGGGTTTTGCGCAGGCAGTGTGCCAGATTTTTATTGAAGATTTGAGTGGAGCGCCTATGGAATTGTCCATGTGCGGGAATTCCTTTGGAAGAAATTGCGAAGAAACTGGCCTGGGGAGAGAGGGAGAGAGGGGAAAATTGATGGCAGAAACTGGGTGGGGGTAGAGGGTACTGAAGTTGACAGCGTTTGCTTTGTCTTTTCATACATCGACGTTTGGAAGTTGAAGTAGATCGAAGGCGTGAAGAGTCGGGAGGTAGGTCAGAGGGTTGGAAGGGGGGTGGGGTGGGGGGCCAGAGATAGAGAAGGAAGGGAAGGTTGCAGCGCTTTTATCTTTCTCACAGATCGAACTCTTTGACTAAGGACAAAGGGACAGAGACACAGGTGGGACGGGGTGGGGGTTGGGGTGGGGGTGGGGGTGTTGAAAAGGTGGCGAAGTCCATCCTGTCTTGAACAAATCGAAAACTGTGATGTACGGAAAGGAACAGCAACAGCAGCAACAACAACAACAGCAACAACAACAACAACAACAACAACAATTTATTGTCAGATTTATTTTTCTGTTAATGGACTTCCACAGGGACATCACGTCGCCTGGTGCAGCATCTCTCTGTCTCTCTGTGTGTCTCTGTCTCTGTCTGTCTGTCTGTCAGTCTCTCTGTCTGTCTATTTGTCTGTCTGTCTCTCGGTCTCCCCTTTTCTCTTTTCTTTTTCTCTGTGTCTCTCTGTGTATCGTCTGTCCGTCTATTTGTCTGACTGACTGTCTGTCTGTCTCTCTTTCTCTCTCTCTCTCTCTCTCTCTCTCTCTCTCTCTCTCTCTCTCTGTGTTATCGCCTATCCATCTGTCTGTCTATCTGTCTGTTTCTCTGACTTTCTGTCTCTGTCTGTGTCTCATTCTGTCTCTGTACTATTTTCTCTATGTGCCACTCTCTTTTTCTCTCTGTCTGTCCATCTGTCCGTCTTTCTGTCTATCAGTGTCTTTCTCTGATTGTATATCTGTTTACCAATGGAAGTGGATTTCCCTACAGAATTCTGCCAGTGAAAAATCCTTTAAATTAATCAACGTGCAGCACATGGTAGCAAGATTTATTGTCCCATGTGAAACACTTGCAGGAGGGAAAACAGAGATGAGTGTATAGGTGGGCTGGACGTGGGGTTTGGGTGTGGAAGGTGGCAGTGTCCGCTGTATCTTTCAGACATTGAAATCTACGACTGGGAGGTAGAGGAAAACTGGATAGTGAGACAGGATTGGGACCACAGAGAGAGAGAGGGGGGGGGGGAGAGAGGGAGAGAGAGAGGACGTGGAATGAACTGAATCATATTTCCAGTGGTACAGATTGTAGCACACAGGTCAGCTGTCCTATCCGCGTCCCAATTGTATCTCTATTTAAACAAACGAACAACAAAACAGATTCTGCAAAAGAATTTCAAAATTGAAAGAAAACAAATAAAACCAGTAACGCATGAGAAAAAAAGTAAAGTAAGTGATTTCACCATTAATACATACAAGTAAATATTCATTTTTAACATGTGTATCCGTATGTACATGAGTACGTGTGTTGTGTGTGTGTGTGTGTGTGTGTGTGTGTGTGTGTGTGTGTGTGTGTGTGTGTGTGTGTGTGTGTGTGTGTGTGTGTGTGTGGTGTGTCCAGTCCATCATTCACAGATCGAAGTCTTTAAATTGGGAAAGGTGGATGTGATTGGAACACAGATGGGAGAGATGGTGGGGGTGAAGGACAAGAGAGAGAAGATGGAGGTGCGTCCATTCTGTCACCAGTCGAAATCTTTGACTGATTTTGAAGAGAGAGAGAGGGGGGATGGGTGAGGGAAGAATGGTGGGGGTTAAGAGTTAGGGAAGTTGAGAATGTCTGCTGTCTTTCACAGATTGAAGTTTTCCGCTAGAGGAAGGGGGAGGGGGGCATTAGGTGAGCAGAGTTGGACAGGGTGGGGGAAAAGCCAAATCGTTCGGATTGGGTTATTTTTTTTGGGGGGGGGGGGGGAGGGAGAGAGAATGGTTGGGAAAGATAAGGGAGGGGGAAGGAATGTCGGGTTTATTTTTTCAAGATGGGCCTACGACCATTGCTTTCCTGGAGTTGTCTGGTGAGATTTGTTTTTCTTTGGGGATGAGGGAGGGTGGGATGTGGTGGGGGGGGGTTGGGGTGAAGCTTGAGTGATGACACATTGTTTTTTTTTCTGTAGTGTTTGTTTTTCTGTAGTGTTTGTTTTTCTGTTTGTTTTTCTGTTTGTTTTTGTGTAGTGTTTGTTTTTCTGTAGTGTTTGTTTTTCTGTAGTGTTTGTTTTTCTGTTTGTTTTTCTGTAGTGTGTTGTTTTTCTGTTTGTTTTTTCTGTAGTGTTTGTTTTTCTGTAGTGTTTGTTTTTCTGTAGTGTTTGTTTTTCTGTAGTGTTTGTTTTTCTGTTTGTTTTTCTGTAGTGTTTGTTTTTCTGTAGTGTTTGTTTTTTCGTGTGTTTGTTTTTCTGTTTGTTTTTCTGTAGTTTTTCTGTTTTGTTTTTCTGTTTGTTTTTCTGTAGTGTTTGTTTTTCTGTAGTGTTTGTTTTTTCTGTAGTGTTTGTTTTTCTGTAGTGTTTGTTTTTCTGTTGTTTGTAGTTTGTTTTTCTGTAGTGTTTGTTTTTCTGTAGTGTTTGTTTTTCTGTAGTGTTTGTTTTTCTGTAGTTGTTTTTCTGTATGTGTTTGTTTTTGTATGTTTGTTTTTCTGTAGTGTTTGTTTTTCTGTTTGTTTTTTTTTCTGTAGTGTTTGTGTTTTTTCTTGTTTTGTTTTTTTCTGTAGTGTTTGTTTTCTGTTTGTTTTTTCTGTAGTGTTTTGTTTTTTGTTTGTTTTTCTGTAGTGTTTGTTTTTTGTTTGTTTTTCTGTAGTGTTTGTTTTTCTGTAGTGTTTGTTTTTCTGT
>JAPXFY010000021.1:73749668-73779668 GCA_030674185.1 Monoplex corrugatus | reverse complement strand
GTGTTGTTTACTGCATATTTTGAATCCTGTGGTGAATCCTGTGTTGTTTACTGCATAGTGTGAATCCTGTGTTGTTTACTGCATTAGTGTGAATCCTGAGTTGTTTACTGCTAGTGTGAATCTGTTCTGCTAGTGAATCCTGTGTTGTTTACTGCTTAGTGTGAATCCTGTGTTGTTTACTGCTTAGTGTGAATCCTGTGTTGTTTACTGCTTAGTGTGAATCCTGTGTTGTTTACTGCTTAGTGTGAATCCTGTGTTGTTTACTGCATAGTGTGAATCCTGTGTTGTTTACTGCTTAGTGTGAATCCTGTGTTGTTTACTGCATAGTGTGAATCCTGTGTTGTTTACTGCATAGTGTGAATCCTGTGTTGTTTACTGCATAGTGTGAATCCTGGTTGTTTACTGCATAGTGTGAATCCTGGTTGTTTACTGCATAGTGTGAATCCTGAGTTGTTTACTGCATAGTGTGAATCCTGCGTTGTTTACTGCATAGTGTGAATCCTGAGTTGTTTACTGCATAGTGTGAATCCTGCGTTGTTTACTGCATAGTGTGAATCCTGAGTTGTTTACTGCATAGTGTGAATCCTGCGTTGTTTACTGCATAGTGTGAATCCTGAGTTGTTTACTGCATAGTGTGAATCCTGCGTTGTTTACTGCATAGTGTGAATCCTGTGTTGTTTACTGCATAGTGTGAATCCTGTGTTGTTTACTGCATAGTGTGAATCCTGTGTTGTTTACTGCTAGTGTAAATCCTGTTTGTTTACTGCATAGTGTGAATCCTGTTTGTTTATCTGCATAGTGTGAATCCTGTGTTGTTTACTGCATAGTGTGAATCCTGTGTTTACTGATAGTGTGAATCCTGTATTGTTTACGCATAGTGAACCTGTGTTTTACTGCTGATCCTTATACGATACTACCAGTCTTTCCGCCTGATACCATCGGAACAATACGTACAATGTATTTGTGTCATATACTGTTTATATTAGGGAAGATGGAAACCTTTGTAGTTACTGTATTTGTGTTATTTGTGTCATATACTGTTTATATATAGGGAAGATGGAAACCTTTGTAGTTACTGTATTTGTCTTAGTTGTGTCATATACTGTTTATATATAGGGAAGATGGAAACCTTTGTAGTTACTGTATTTGTCTTAGTTGTGTCATATACTGTTTATATATAGGGAAGATGGAAACCTTTTAGTTACTTATTTGTCTTAGTTGTGTCATATACTGTTTATATATAGGGAAGATGGAAACCTTTGTAGTTACTGTATTTGTCTTAGTTGTGTCATATACTGTTTATATATAGGGAAGATGGAAACCTTTGTAGTTACTGTATTTGTCTTAGTTGTGTCATATACTGTTTATATATAGGGAAGATGGAAACCTTTGTAGGTACTACATTTGTGTTATTTGTGTCATGTACTGTTTATATTTAGGGAAGATGGAAACCTTTGTAGGTACTATATTTGTGTTAGTTGAAGATGGAAAGCTTTGTATTTACTTTACTTGTGTTATTTTTCTTTTTTAATAGTGGATTTACTATGTGAAATTCAGGTTGCACTCTCTGGAGAGAGTGTGTCGCCATATTTCAGCGCCACTCATTTTCCTTATGTTCTGTATGTGCATACTTCCCTTCACCTCTGAAAGTGGTTTTCCTGCAGATTGTTGCCGTGGACATCTCCTTTGTTTCTGTGGGATCTTTAACGTGCACAGTAGACCTCAGTTTGTCTTCTTATTTCAAAGACTACATGTAGCATCTTGGCCGTCACTGAAGCTGTAGTGGAGGGGTGGGGGAGGAACAGAGAAATCCGTGTTCAGTCTGTGATGTGAACCCGGCTTTGTTATGTTCTGTTCTGCTATACCTGTCTGTGATATGAACCTGGCTTTGTTATGTTCTGTTCTGCTATACCTGTCTGTGATATGAACCTGGCTTTGTTATGTTCTGTTCTGCTATACCTGTCTGTGATATAAACCTGGCTTTGTTATGTTCTGTTCTGCTATACCTGTCTGTGATATGAACCTGGCTTTGTTATGTTCTGTTCTGCTATACCTGTCTGTGATATAAACCTGGCTTTGTTATGTTCTGTTCTGCTATACCTGTCTGTGATATAAACCTGGCTTTGTTATGTTCTGTTCTGCTATACCTGTCTGTGATATAAACCTGGCTTTGTTATTTCTGTTCTGCTATACCTGTCTGTGATATAAACCTGGCTTTGTTATGTTCTGTTCTGCTATACCTGTCTGTGATATAAACCTGGCTTTGTTATGTTCTGTTCCGCTATACATGTCTGTGATATGAACCTGGCTTTGTTATGTTCTGTTCTGCTATACATGTCTGTGATATGAACCTGGCTTTGTTATGTTCTGTTCTGCTATACATGTCTGTGATATGAACCTGGCTTTGTTATGTTCTGTTCCGCTATACATGTCTGTGATATGAACCTGGCTTTATGTTCTGTTCTGCTATACATGTCTGTGATATGAACCTGGCTTTATGTTCTGTTCCGCTATACATGTCTGGTAGTGGAAAAAAATGGAACAACTTTAAATTCCGACATGGCAACGTGTTTGTGTAAAATGATGAACATGGCAAGGTACTTTAACCTGTTACTGGCAAGGTACTTTAACCTGTTACTGGCAAGGTACTTTAACCTGTTACTGGCAAGGTACTTTAACCTGTTACTGGCAAGGTACTTTAACCTGTTACTGGCAAGGTACTTTAACCTATTACTGGCAAGATACTTTAACCTGTTACTGGCAAGGTACTTTAACCTGTTACTGGTAAGGTACTTTAACCTGTTACTGGCAAGGTACTTTAACCTGCTGAATTTGAACAAGACCAACGGTGTCAGCACCAGACTGCTCTGTGCAGGGATGCACAATGAGTCTGTTGAGCCGTTTGGTCTTTTTACAGTGAGCATGTTGAGCTGTTTGGTCCTTTTACAGTGAGCATGTTGAACCGTTTGGTCTTTTTACAGTGAGCATGTTGAGCTGTTTGGTCCTTTCACAGTGAGCATGTTGAGCTGTTTGGTCCTTTTACAGTGAGCATGTTGAGCCGTTTGGTCTTTTTACAGTGAGCATGTTGAGCTGTTTGGTCCTTTTACAGTGAGCCTGTTGAGCTGTTTGGTCCTTTTACAGTGAGCCTGTTGGGCGGTTTGGTCCTTTTACAATGAGCATGTTGAGCTGTTTGGTCCTTTTACAGTGAGCATGTTGAGCTGTGTGGTCCTTTTACAGTGAGCATGTTGAGCTGTTTGGTCCTTTTACAGTGAGCATGTTGAGCTGTTTGGTCCTTTTACAGTGAGCATGTTGAGCTGTTTGGTCCTTTTACAGTGAGCATGTTGAGCTGTTTGGTCCTTTTCATCACCGAGGCAGATTGGTTATGGCGTCAGCTCGAAATTATAATTTATCCGGGCGTTGAGCCGATTGTGGCCAGTGTGGAACGTCATCATGGACCATCTGCTTCTCACTGGACTGAAGGTGATGGTCCTCCCTTTGTGTCCCTGGTGTAAGTGATCATGGTCCTCCCTTTGTGTCCCTGGGTTAAGTGATCATGGTCCTCACCTGGTGTAAGTGATCATGGTCCTCCCTTTGTGTCCCTGGTGTAAGTGACATGTGGCCTTTGTCCCTTTGGTCCCTTGAGTTGTAAGTGATCATGGTCCTCCCTTTGTGTCCCTGGTGTAAGTGATCATAGTCCTCCCTTTGTGTCCCTGGTGTAAGTGATCATGGTCCTCTCTTTGTGTCCCTGGTGTAGTGTCATGAGTCCATCCCTTTGTGTCCCTGGTGTAAGTGATCATGGGTCCTCCCTTTGTGTCCCTGGTGTAAGTGATCATAGTCCTCCCTTTGTGTCCCTGGTGTAAGTGATCATAGTCCTCCCTTGTGTGCTCCCTGGTGTAAGTGATCATGGTCCTCCCTTTGTGTCCCTGGTGTAAGTGATCATGGTCCTCCCTTTGTGTCCCTGGTGTAAGTGATCATAGTCCTCCCTTTGTGTCCCTGGTGTAAGTGATCATAGTCCTCCCTTTGTGTCCCTGGTGTAAGTGATCATGGTCCTCCCTTTGTGTCCCTGGTGTAAGTGATCATGGTCCTCCCTTTGTGTCCCTGGTGTAAGTGATCATGTCCTCCCTTTGTGTCCCTGGTGTAAGTGATCATAGTCCTCCCTTTGTGTCCCTGGTGTAAGTGATCATGTCCTCCCTTTGTGTCCCTGGTGTAAGTGATCATGGTCCTCCCTTTGTGTCCTGGTGTAAGTGATCATGGTCCTCCCTTTGTGTCCATGGTGTAAGTGATCATGGTCCTCCCTTTGTGTCCCTGGTGTAAGTGATCATGGTCCTCCCTTTGTGTCCCTGGTGTAAGTGATCATGGTCCTCCCTTTGTGTCCCTGGTGTAAGTGATCATAGTCCCTCCCTTTGTGTCCCTGGTGTAAGTGATCATGGTCCTCCCTTTGTGTCCCTGGTGTAAGTGATCATAGTCCTCCCTTTGTGTCCCTGGTGTAAGTGATCATGGTCCTCCCTTTGTGTCCCTGGTGTAAGTGATCATAGTCCTCCCTTTGTGTCCCTGGTGTAAGTGATCATAGTCCTCCCTTTGTGTCCCTGGTGTAAGTGATCATGGTCCTCCCTTTGTGTCCCTGGTGTAAGTGATCATGGTCCTCCCTTTGTGTCCCTGGTGTAAGTGATCATGGTCCTCCCTTTGTGTCCCTGGTGTAAGTGATCATAGTCCTCCCTTTGTGTCCCTGGTGTAAGTGATCATGGTCCTCCCTTTGTGTCCTGGTGTAAGTGATCATGGTCCTCCCTTTGTGTCCCTGGTGTAAGTGATCATGGTCCTCCCTTTGTGTCCCTGGTGTAAGTGATCATAGTCCTCCCTTTGTGTCCCTGGTGTAAGTGATCATGGTCCTCCCTTTGTGTCCCTGGTGTAAGTGATCATGGTCCTCCCTTTGTTTCCTGGTGTGAGTGATCATGGTCCTCCCTTTGTGTCCTGGTGTAAGTGATCATGGTCCTCCCTTTGTGTCCCTGGTGTAAGTGATCATGGTCCTCCCTTTGTGTCCCTGGTGTTAGTGATCATAGTCCTCCCTTTGTGTCCATGGTGTTAGTGATCATGGTCCTCCCTTTGTGTCCCTGGTGTTAGTGATCATAGTCCTCCCTTTGTGTCCCTGGTGTAGTGATCATGGTCCTCCCTTTTGTGTCCCTGGTGTAAGTGATCATAGGTCCTCCCTTTGTGTCCCTGGTGTAAGTGATCATAGTCCTCCTTTGTGTCCCTGGTGTAAGTGATCATAGTCCTCCCTTTGTGTCCCTGGTGTAAGTGATCATAGTCCTCCCTTTGTGTCCCTGGTGTAAGTGATCATGGTCCCTCCCTTTGTGTCCATGGTGTAAGTGATCATGGTCCTCCCTTTGTGTCCCTGGTGTAAGTGATCATAGTCCTCCCTTTGTGTCCCTGGTGTGAGTGATCATGGTCCTTCCTTTGTGTCCCTGGTGTTAGTGATCATGTCCTCCCTTTGTGTCCCTGGTGTTAGTGATCATAGTCCTCCCTTTGTGTCCCTGGTGTTAGTGATCATGGTGCTCCCTTTGTGTCCCTGGTGTTAGTGATCATGGTCCTCCCTTTGTGTCCCTGGTGTAAGTGATCAAGTCCTCCCTTTGTGTCCATGGTGTAAGTGATCATAGTCCTCCCTTTGTGTCCCTGGTGTAAGTGATCATAGTCCTCCCTTTGTGTCCCTGGTGTAAGTGATCATAGTCCTCCCTTTGTGTCCCTGGTGTAAGTGATCATGGTCCTCCCTTTGTGTCCCTGGTGTAAGTGATCATAGTCCTTCCTTTGTGTCCCTGGTGTAGTGATCATAGTCCTTCCTTTGTGTCCCTGGTGTGAGTGATCATAGTCCTTCCTTTGTGTCCCTGGTGTGAGTGATCATAGTCCTCCCTTTGTGTCCCTGGTGTAAGTGATCATAGTCCTTCCTTTGTGTCCCTGGTGTAAGTGATCATAGTCCTTCCTTTGTGTCCCTGGTGTAAGTGATCATAGTCCTTCCTTTGTGTCCCTGGTGTGAGTGATCATAGTCCTTCCTTTGTGTCCCTGGTGTGAGTGATCATAGTCCTCCCTTTGTGTCCCTGGTGTAAGTGATCATGGTCCTCCCTTTGTGTCCATGGTGTAAGTGATCATGGTCCTCCCTTTGTGTCCATGGTGTAAGTGATCATGGTCCTCCCTTTGTGTCCATGGTGTAAGTGATCATGGTCCTCCCTTTGTGTCCCTGGTGTAAGTGATCATGGTCCTCCCTTTGTGTCCCTGGTGTAAGCAGTGATGTGATGATGTTCACAGGACTGAAGATGATAGTCGTCCCTTTCGGTCACTAGTGTAAGCTGTGATCTGATGATGTTCCTCTTCTGGCTGCAACTAACGCTATTGTCTGATTGTCTTCCTGGGCTCTTCTTTTGCTAGGTCATCTACCATCTCGATAACACGTGTGGATAACACAGGGCTTGTGGATTTGAACCCAGGCGGCTGATTGTACAGTAAGACACTGACAGCTGACGAGCATGAGTAGAACTGACCGCTGATTGTCATCGTAATTCACAGAAAAAGTAGAACTGTTTTCGATAAGAAATGTACTCAAACTAGTAAGAAATGCACTTTTTATGTCGCACAAACCCTCGGATAGAGCAGTCACATTCTGCATGTGAATACTTTTACAAGATATCAGACAAGTTCACACATTCATGACATAGCTTAGCTGAAAGACTGACGAATCTTTTGCCACCTTAGCAAACATAACTACAGAGGTCATCATGCTAGTGTACAGTTGACGGGTCTGACCCCGAATCGTACCCAAACAGGGCAATCCACTTGACCGTTTGCACTAACAGAGAACAAGCCAAAGCCAGAATCAACACACACACACACACACACACACACACACACACACACACACACACACACACACACACACATGCACACGCAGACACACGCACACACACAGAGACAGAAACCCACCTACACACACACACACACACACACACACACACACAAGCAGAAGTGACGCTTTCACAGTCATTGACCGTTTCATTGGAGAGAGGTCAGAGGTCACAGCCAGGTCACCACTAAACGCCTCCAAATATGTTACAACTGAGTGTCTGTAACTTACTTCATTTTTTTTTAAACTTACTTTTGTGTTACACTTATCGTCACTTATAGAAGTCTCTTCTTTTTCTTTTTTTTTTCCTTTCTTTTTCTAGTGGTTAGGACGAGCTGTAAGACAGGTCCAGGAGGACTTAATGCTTTTATTCTTGAATAATAAGTGTTTTGAATTTGTCTGCTTCTCTTTTTCTCTTCTCGCTATCTATCTTTTAATTTCCCTCTCTCCGTTTTCAACACACACACACACACACACACACACACACACACACACAACACACACACACACACACACACACACATGTACGCACGCACTCACACATATACAAATGCATAAGCACACCCAACCACCCACACGAACACCCATCCACACCCCCCACCCCCCACAACACAAACATTCAAGTGATTAATTACCACTTTGTTCCTTGTTCATATTGTTGGTGGTAATGATGATGTATTTCAGCTGGTTTGTTTTGTTTTTTGTTTCGTTTATTTTGATTTCATAGTTTTCTTTTGTATTATTCCTGCAGTGTGTATTAATACATTTCGTTCCTTTGTTTGTATGCTTTTGTGTGTGTAAACAGTAGGAATTAACTGCAAGTCAGGTCTAGCGGCACCTAAATCTACCACGAGTATCTTTGATCAATAAGATGTTTTCACTTTCAACTCGCTGGCACTCTCTGTCTGTCTCTCAAGAGTGTGTGTGTGTGTGTGTGTGTGTGTGTGTGTGTGTGTGTGTGTGTGTGTGTGTGTGTGTGTGTGTGTGTGTTTCTATCTCTCTCTCTTTTGTGTGTGTGTGTGTCTCTCTCTCTGTCTGTTTGTCAGTGTGTCTGTCTGTCTCTCTCTCTCCGCGCGCGCTGTATCTCTTTGTGTATGCCTCTCCTTGTCTCCAGCTTCTCTCAGAACTTAGCTTTGTAGATGGGAGTAGGTGGGGGGGGGGGGGGGCTTGTGAGTGACAAGAAATAAGATTGGTGATGACTACTCACTGATGATTTGAGTCACGTACAGCACGACATAGACACACTGATTGCCTGCTCTGTTTGCGTGTGTGTTCGTTCTTTGATTTCACGTCTAATCACAATGAGTGATATTAGACCTGTGTGTGTGTGTGTCTGTGTGTCTGTGTGTGCGTGTGTGTCTGTGTGTGTGTGTCTCTGTGTGTCTGTGAGTGTGTGTAAGCGTGCGTGCATGCCTCTGTGTGTGTGTGTATGTGTGTGTGTGTATGTGTCTGTGTGTGCGTGTATGTGTGTGTGTGTGTGTCTGTGAGTGTGTGTGCGTACGTGCATGCCTCTGTGTGTGTGTGTGTGTGTGTGAGTGTGTGTGCATGCGTGCATGCCTCTGTGTGTGTGTGTGTTCTGTGTGTGTGTGTGTGAGTGTGTGTGTGCGTGCGTGCATGCATGCCTCTGTGTATGTGCGTGCATGCATGCCTCTGTGTGTGTGTGTGTGCGTGCGTGCATGCCTGTGTGTCTGTGTGTGTGAGTGTGTGTGTGCGTGCGTGCATGCCTCTGTGTGTGTGTGTGTGCGTGCATGCATGCCTCTGTGTGTGTGTGTGTGTGTATGCGTGTGTGCATGCCTCTGTGTGTGTGTGTGCGTGTGTGTGTGTGTGCTTGAATGTATATGTGTGTATGTGTATGTTTGTGTGTATCTGTGTGTTTGTGTGTTTGTGTGTATGTGTGTGTGTATGTTTGTGTGTATGTGTTTGTGTGTATTCTCCTTTCTAGACTTCATCATACTTTTGGCATCTCTGACATTGCTCTCTCCTTTTTCACTTCGTATTTATCAAACAGAAAACAAACTGTTCTCATCAATGGCACTTACTCTCAACCTGCATACCTGACCTGTGGTGTTCCACAAGGATCTGTCCTTGGCCCTGTTCTTTTCACTCTTTATACCTCCCCCCTGTCCACCATCATCAACTCCCACTCTATAAAACACCACTTCTATGCTGATGACACCCAACTTCAAGACAGTGACTCACCTGATAATATACAGCGCCTGTTGACTCGCACCACTGAGTGTTACTCGGACATTAAGAACTGGATGACACACAATAGACTTCAGCTTAATGACGACAAGACAGAAGCTATCCTCATTGGCACCCGTCAGAAACTTTCCCAGCTGCCTCCTCTTTCTCTCCCATTATGTAACACATCAGTCCCAATTTCTGATTCAGCTAAAAACCTTGGTGTCTGCACTGACTCTACCCTGTCCATGAACAACTTTGTTTCTCAAACTGCCAGATCTTGCTACTATCATCTCCATCGTATAAGCCTGATCAGGAAGTATCTCTCTGTCGAAACAACTGCAAAACTCGTTCTCTCCTTCATAATGTCTCGCATTGACTATTGCAATTCACTCCTGTCTGGTCTTCCTGCCTCCACCATTCACATCCTACAGCGCATTCAAAACAATGCTGTACGCCTTGTACTCAAAAAGAAAAAAGCTGACCACATATCTCCTCTCCTGGCACAACTTCACTGGCTCCCTGTATCAAAGCGCATACAGTACAAACTAGACACCATGTGCTACAAAAGCCTCAATAACGCAGCCCCCGATTACCTGTCAAGCCTACTTGAGATCTATGTTCCCTCACGTACCCTCCGCTCTGCCTCCGATCCTCTGACTTTTCGCTTTCCACGCACTAAGCTCAATACCTATGGTCCACGAGCCTTCTCTGTTTCTGGTCCACTCTCCTTGGAACAAACTTCCTCTCTCAGTCCGTCAGCAATCTACTTTTGCCTCCTTCAAGTCCGCTCTCAAAACTCACCTTTTCTCCTCTGCATAAAATCCTAACCTCACTCAACCCCCCTCTGCAGCCTGTCTCCGCTCGGAGGGGAATCACTTTGTTTTAATATATAATTGTATATGATGTGCTCTCTGTGGTTTTCCATTGGTTTTATTCTTGCTTTTATTGCTTTTATTCTTTTCTCCCCATTTGTGGCCATGCATGTGTGTGTGTGTGTGTGTGTGTGTGTGTGTGTGTGTGTGTGTGTGTGTGTGGTGTGTGTGTGCGGTGTGTGTGCGTGCGTGCGTGTGTGCGTGTGTGTCTTTTCGGCGCTTGGATTTGATTTTGTCGAGATTTGCGCTATATAAATATTGTAATTATTATGTATGCATGTGCGTACGTATGTATGTATGTATGTATGTATGTATACGCTTAGATCTATGTATGTATGTATGTATGCATGTATACGCTCAGCTTAGATTTATGTATGTAAGTATGTAAGCATGTATGTATGCATGTATACGCTCATATGTATGTAGGTATGTATGCATGTATACGCTCAGCGCTTAGATTTGATTTTATCAAGATTTTGCGCTATATAAATAAAATATATTATTATTATATTATGTGTGTGTGCCCGTCTCTGTGTGCATGGTTTTTTACATTGCTCTGTCTCTGTCTCTCTCTCTGTCTGTCTCTCTCTGTCTCTCTGTCTGTCTGTCTCTCTCTCTGTCTCTCTCCTCTCTCCTCTCTCTCTCTCTCTCTCTCTTACACTTATTCAGTTTCAGTTATCATGAAAAACCTCTTGTCAGTACAACATTAGTTGACAACAAATGGGATTTGTACTGTACATAGGCTGTGTTGTGAGGTCCTATATAGTGTAAGGGTTTTGTACATTGTCAGTGTTGTGAGGTCCTATATAGTGTAAGGGTTTTGTACATTGTCAGTGTGAGGTCCTATATAGTGTAAGGGTTTTGTACATTGTCAGTGTTGTGAGGTCCTATATAGTGTAAGGGTTTTGTACATTGTCAGTGTTGTGATGTCCTATATAGTGTAAGGGTTTTGTACATTGTCAGTGTTTTGAGTCCTACCTAGTGTAAGGGTTTTGTACATTGTCAGTGTGAGGTCCTACCTAGTGTAAGGGTTTTGTACATTGTCAGTGTGAGGTCCTATAGTGTAAGGGTTTTGTACATTGTCAGTGTGAGGTCCTACTAGTGTAAGGGTTTTGTACATTGTCAGTGTTGTGATGGTCCTACTAGTGTAAGGGTTTTGTACATTGTCAGTGTGAGGTCCTACTATGTAAGGGTTTTGTACATTGTCAGTGTGATGTCCTATAAGTGTAAGGGTTTTGTACATTGTCAGTGTTGTGAGGTCCTACCTAGTGTAAGGGTTTTGTACACTGTCAGTGTGAGGTCCTACTACTGTAAGGGTTTTGTACATTGTCAGTGTGAGGTCTTATTAGTGTAAGGGTTTTGTACATTGTCAGTGTGTAAGGTCCTACCTAGTGTAAGGGTTTTGCACATTGTCAGTGTGAGGTCCTATTATGTAAGGGTTTTGTACATTGTTAGTGTTGTGAGGTCCTACTAGTGTAAGGGTTTTGTACATTGTCAGTGTAAGGTCCTATATAGTGTAAGGGTTTTGTACATTGTCAGTGTTGTGAGGTCCTATATAGTGTAAGGGTTTTGTACATTGTCAGTGTTGTGATGTCCTATTAGTGTAAGGGTTTTGTACATTGTCAGTGTGAGGTCCTCTATACGTGTAAGGGTTTTGTACATTGTCAGTGTGTGAGTCCTATATAGTGTAAGGGTTTTGTACATTGTCAGTGTGAGGTCCTATAATGTAAGCGTTTTGTACTTGTCAGTGTGATGTCCTATACTGTAAGGGTTTTGTACATTGTCAGTGTGAGGTCCTATCTAGTGTAAGGGTTTTGTACATTGTCAGTGTGAGGTCCTATGTATGTAAGGGTTTTGTACATTGTTAGTGTTGTGAGGTCCTACCTAGTGTAAGGGTTTTGTACATTGTCAGTGTGAGGTCCTATATAGTATAAGGGTTTTGTACGTTGTCAGTGTTGTAAGGTCCTACCTAGTGTAAGGGTTTTGTACGTTGTCAGTGTGTAAGGTCCTACTAATGTAAGGGTTTTGTACGTTGTCAGTGTGAGGTCCTACTACTGTAAGGGTTTTGTACTTGTCAGTGTGAGGTCCTATATAGTGTAAGGTTTTAGTGCATTGTCAGTGTGATGTCCTACCTATAGTTTAAGGGTTTTGTACATTGTCAGTGTGAGATCCTACCTAGTGTAAGGGTTTTGTACATTGTCAGTGTTTTGAGGTCCTATATAGTGTAAGGGTTTGTACATTGTCAAGTTGTGAGGTCCTATATAGTGTAAGGGTTTTGTATTTGTCAGTGTGATGTCCTTATAGTGTAAGGGTTTTGTACATTGTCAGTGTGAGTCCTTATAGTGTAAGGGTTTTGCATTGTCAGTGTGAGGTCCTACCTAGTGTAAGGGTTTTGTACATTGTCAGTGTGGAGGTCCTATATAGTGTAAGGGTTTTGTACTTGTCAGTGTGAGGTCCTATATAGTGTAAGGTTTTTGTACATTGTCAGTGTTTGTGAGTCCTTACCTAGTGTAAGGTTTTGTAAACGTTGAGTGTAGAATTCCTATATACTGACTAAGGTTTTGTACATTACAAAAGTGATGTCCTTACTACTGTTGTAAGGTTTTTTGTACAATGTCAAGGTTGTGAGTCCTACACTAGTAGTAAGGGTTTTGTACGTTGCAATGTGATTGTCCTAAATCTGTAAGGGTTTGTACATGTCAGTGTTGTGAGGTCTAACCTAGTGTAAGGGTTTTGTACGTTGTCAGTGTGATGTCCTATATAGTGTAAGGGTTTTGTACATTGTCAGTGTGATGTCCTATATAGTGTAAGGGTTTTGTACATTGTCAGTGTGAGGTCCTATATAGTGTAAGGGTTTTGTACATTGTCAGTGTGAGGTCCTACCTAGTGTAAGGGTTTTGTACGTTGTCAGTGTGATGTCCTATATAGTGTAAGGGTTTTGTACATTGTCAGTGTTGTGAGGTCCTATATAGTGTAAGGGTTTTGTACATTGTCAGTGTGAGGTCCTACCTAGTGTAAGGGTTTTGTACGTTGTCAGTGTGATGTCCTATATAGTGTAAGGGTTTTGTACATTGTCAGTGTGAGGTCCTATATAGTGTAAGGGTTTTGTACATTGTCAGTGTGAGGTCCTATATAGTGTAAGGGTTTTGTACATTGTCAGTGTGATGTCCTACCTACTGTAAGGGTTTTGTACGTTGTCAGTGTGATGTCCTATATAGTGTAAGGGTTTTGTACATTGTCAGTGTGAGGTCCTACCTAGTGTAAGGGTTTTGTACATTGTCAGTGTTGTGAGGTCCTATATAGTGTAAGGGTTTTGTACATTGTCAGTGTGATGTCCTATATAGTGTAAGGGTTTTGTACATTGTCAGTGTGATGTCCTACCTACTGTAAGGGTTTTGTACGTTGTCAGTGTGATGTCCTATATAGTGTAAGGGTTTTGTACATTGTCAGTGTGAGGTCCTATATAGTGTAAGGGTTTTGTACATTGTCAGTGTGATGTCCTACCTGACTATGAGTTTTATATCTTCTACTTACATCAGACTGTCATTGGAACAATCTAGCTTACATCGTAAGATGAATGGTGAAGGTTGTGCCGTAATGGTGAGATGTTAGAAGAGTTCATTGGTACAGACCTCAACTTTTGATGGGGTCAAAACGAAGAGGGCAATGCCATCTCCTCTACCTCACTGTTTTATCTTTCCTAACCCTAAACAATGTCAATAAAGCAAGCTTCAAACAGGTGCTGTAACCGCCATAACAACCACAAAACTCTAATAAATAGACGTCAACATTTTACCACTGCAATCTATTTTTGTCCTAACCATCATGTTAACTGTTCACTACAGAAGGTGTCCTGAGATCAGGATCAGATAACTCAAACAGAGAAATCTGTATTGACGTCTTGACACACTAACACAAACTGTCACTACAGAAATCTGTATTGACGTCATGACACACTGACACAAACTGTCACTACAGAAATCTGTATTGATGTCTTGACACACTGAAACAAACTGTCACTACAGAAATCTGTATTGATGTCTTCACACACTGACACAAACTGTCACTACAGAAATCTGTACTGATGTCTTGACACACTGACACAAACTGTCACTACAGAAATCTGTATTGACGTCATGACACACTGACACAAACTGTCACTACAGAAATCTGTGTTGATGTCTTCACACACTGACACAAACTGTCAGTACAGAAATCTGTATTGACGTCATGACACACTGACACAAACTGTCACTACAGAAATCTGTATTGACGTCATGACACACTGACACAAACTGTCACTACAGAAATCTGTATTGATGTCTTCACACACTGACACAAACTGTCACTACAGAAATCTGTATTGACGTCTTGACACACTGACACAAACTGTCACTACAGATATCTGTATTGATGTCTTCACACACTGACACAAACTGTCACTACAGAAATCTGTATTGACGTCTTGACACACTGACACAAACTGTCACTACAGAAATCTGTATTGACGTCTTGACACAATGACACAAACTGTCACGACAGACATCTGTATTGATGTCTTCACACACTGACACAAACTGTCACTACAGAAATCTGTATTGACGTCTTGACACACTGACACAAACTGTCACTACAGAAATCTGTATTGATGTCTTCACACACTGACACAAACTGTCACTACAGAAATCTGTATTGATTAATGCCTTCGAACCACTACTTTACACACAAACTGTCACTACAGAAATCCGTATTGATGTCTTCACACACTGACACAAACTGTCACTACAGAAATCTGTATTGATGTCTTCACACAATGACACAAACTGTCACTACAGAAATCTGTATTGATGTCTTCACACACAAATGCACACAATAACCTGACACTCACTCAGAAATCTGTATTGATGTCTTCACACACTGACACAAACTGTCACTACAGAAATCTGTATTGATGTCTTGACACACTGACATAAACTGTCACTACAGAAATCTGTATTGATGTCTTCACACACTGACACAAACTGTCACTACAGAAATCTTATTGAGTCATGACACACTGACACAAACTGTCACTACAGAAATCTGTATTGATGTCTTACACACTGACACAAACTGTCACTACAGAAATCTTATTGATGTCTTGACACACTGACACAAACTGTCACTACAGAAATCTGTATTGATCTCTTACACACTGACACAAACTGTCACTACAGAAATCTGTATTGATGTCTTGACACAAATGACACAAACTGTCACTACAGAAATCTGTTATTGATCTACTTCTACGAACCAATGACACAACAACTGTCACTACAGAAATCTGTATTGATGTCTTGACACAATGACACAAACTGTCACTACAGAAATCTGTATTGATGTCTTGACACAATGACACAAACTGTCACTACAGAAATCTTATTGAGTCTTACACACTGACACAAACTGTCACTACAGAAATCTGTATTGACGTCTTGACACAATGACACAAACTGTCACTACAGAATCTGTATTGATGTCTTCACACACTGACACAAACTGTCACTACAGAAATCTGTATTGACGTCTTGACACATGACACAAACTGTCCACTCCACTACACAAGAAATCTGTATTGACGTCTTGACACACTGACACAAACTGTCACGACAGAAATCTGTATTGATGTCTTCACACACTGACACAAACTGTCACTACAGAAATCTGTATTGTAGTCTTGACACATGACACAAACTGTCACTACAGAAATCTGTATTGAGTCTTGCACACAATGCACAATCACAAAACTGTCACAACCTACAGAAATCTGTATTGACGTCTTGACACACTGACACAAACTGTCACTACAGAATTGTATTGATGTCTTACACACTGACACAAACTGTCACTACAGAAATCTGTATTGATGTCTTGACACACTGACACAAACTGTCACTACAGAAATCTGTATTGACGTCTTGCACACAATGACACAAACTGTCACTGACAGAATCTGTATTGATGTCTTCACACAACTGACACAAACTGTCACTACAGAAATCTGATTGACGTCTTGACACACTGACACAAACTGTCACTACAGAAATCTGTATTGATGTCTTGACACACTGACACAAACTGTCACTACAGAAATCTGTATTGATGTCTTCACACACTGACACAAACTGTCACTACAGAAATCTGTATTGATGTCTCACACACTGACACAAACTGTCACTACAGAAATCTGTATTGATGTCTTCACACATGACACAAACTGTCACTACAGAAATCTGGATTGATGTCTTCACACACTGACACAAACTGTCACTACAGAAATCTGTATTGATGTCTTGACACACTGACATAAACTGTCACTACAGAAATCTGTATTGATGTCTTGACACACTGACACAAACTGTCACTACAGAAATCTGTATTGATGTCTTCACACACTGACACAAACTGTCACTACAGAAATCTGTATTGATGTCTTGACACACTGACACAAACTGTCACTACAGAAATCTGTATTGAGTCTTGACACACTGACACAAACTGTCACTACAGAAATCTGTATTGATGTCTTGACACAATGACACAAACTGTCACTACAGAAATCTCTATTGATGTCTTCACACACTGACACAAACTGTCACTACAGAAATCTGTATTGACGTCTTGACACACTGACACAAACTGTCACTACAGAAATCTGTATTGATGTCTTGACACACTGACACAAACTGTCACTACAGAAATCTCTATTGATGTCTTCACACACTGACACAAACTGTCACTACAGAAATCTGTATTGATGTCTTCACACTGACACAAACTGTCACTACAGAAATCTGTATTGATGTCTTCACACACTGACACAAACTGTCACTACAGAAATCTGTATTGACGTCTTGACACACTGACACAAACTGTCACTACAGAAATCTGTATTGATGTCTTGACACACTGACATAAACTGTCAACACTGACATGTACAAAACTGATATCTGACACTGTATACAGAATCTGTATATACACCTGACACAAACTGTCACTACAGAAATCTTATTGACTGTCTACTGACACATGACAAAACTGTCACTACAGAAATCTGTATGATGTCTTACACAGCCATGACTACACATGACACACTAAACTGTCACTACAGAAATCTGTATTGAGTCATTGCACACTGACACAACTGTCACTACAGAAATCTGTATTGATGTACATGAACTGTACAATCATATACTGACACAAACTGTCACTACAGAAATCTTATTGATGTCTTCACACATGACACAAACTGTCACTACAGAAATCTTATTGAGTCTACACACTGACACAAACTGTCACTACAGAAATCTGTATTGAGTCTTACACACTGACACTACAGAACTGATCATTACACTGAAAACTGCTACAGAATCTGTATTAGTCATCACACACTGACACAAACTGTCACTACAGAAATCTTATTGATGTCTTGACACACTGACACAAACTGTCACTACAGAAACTTATGAGCTGAACACTGAACAAATCGTCACACAGAAATCTGTATTGAGTCTGACACATGACACAAACTGTCATACAGAATCTTATTGATTCTTACACACTGACCAACTGTCACATACAGAAATCTATGCTTGACACTGACACAGAACTGTACTACAGAACTCTATGAGTCTTGACACACTGACCTGTACATACGACATCTGTATGACTCTGTACATACTGTACATAACTTCTAGACATCTGTATTATGTTACCTCACACTGACTGATGACGTCATAACATCTGCGTGTAACACTGTACAGACTGTAATATACACTGAGACACTGTCACTGAATCTGTAATATACACTAGACACTGTCATACTGTACATTGATACACTAACACTGATGACTTCATTATACATCTAGACACTGTACATGACTGTACATTACATGTGACACTGACATGATCATATACATCTAGACACTGCATGATACATGAACATCTGACACTGTCATGACTCTATATCTAGACACTGCACATGACTGTACATATACATCTAGACACTGATCGATGACTACATATACATCTAGACACTGACATGACTGTACATATACATCTAGACACTGCACATGACTGTACATATACATCTAGACACTGACTGATGATCATGAGTACATCTAGTACATGCTGACTGTAAAGAATTACTCTAGGGAGAGCTAGACTACAAGTCTTCAGAGAATGAACCCCCTTAGACAATTTTGCCCTGAATGCTTACACTCTCGGTGGTGCCGGGCCACTATCCAGGTCATGATCCTGATGCCCTTCTGCTTTGTACTTAATATTGTGTGTTTGGGAGGTTTTTTTTTTTTTTTCCCACGGGGGATCGAACCAGGCGATGATCCCGGCTTCCGACTGCGGTGCGTTTTGCACCAATGGTGCTTAACGGGGCACACATCATCTGTAGGGAATTTAATCCTTATGAAGTTCACTTTTTTGGTTCCTCCTTGCCCAGATCCAGCTTGAGCTCCTTTCTGCTGCCTCTGCCATCGCTTTAAGGGCTCTAGTCCTCTTCTTCCCAGAAATGGCAAGTTGTTTCATGAGATCATAAGCGGAGGTGCCCACAAACCCTCTTGCCCCGACCTCTATGGCAAAGATTTTAACCCGCAGACCTGCTTTCTTCAGGGTGCTGGCAAGACCGGCGTATTTTTCGGTCTTGTAGATATGTGCTTCTTCCATTCTGCTTTCGTATGGCACAGTGAGTTCTATCAGAATCACTTGTTTCGAGGAGTCAGAGTGGAGAGCGATGTCTGGTCTCATGCCTGTCTTGCTGATGACATCTGGGTAATTTCTCCACTCTGGGAGGTCTGCTGTACACTCCCAGTCGACTGCTCCATCCAGAAGACCCTTTGGCAATGTGCTGGTTGTCATAGCCCTTTCGGGCCAGACCTGTTTCCCTCCTGCTTTGTAGAACGTTGTCATAGCAATTGGTGCGTTTGGGGTCATGGTTTTTTCGCTAACCACATCTGTGATCACTTTCAGAACTTGGTTGTGCCTCCATGTATACCTTCCTTGGGCTAGCGCTACTTTGCAAGAGCTTAGGACATGTTCCACTGTTTGTTTCTTCTGACAGAGCGGACATGCTGGGTCGTCTGCTTTCCCCCATTTCACTAAGTTTGCATTCGAGGGGAGCAGGTCATATACAGATCTGAGGAGGAAGCTTATCCTTAGAGGAGCCATGTGCCACATATCGTTCCAGCTGAGACTTCTTTGGAGTGCACTGTCCCATGTTGTCCATTGCCCCTGTTGACCTTGCTGGACTGCCTTCTGCACTCTTTTGACATCTTCTTCTTCCTTCAACTCCTGTATGATCATGTCTCTTTTTTCCTTCCCTTTGGCTTTGGACCACCACTGCATTTTTGTTGCTCCCAGTCCCTGTCTGTTGGTTTGCGTGTGTCCAATTATTTCTTTGATGCTGAGGTTTCTCTTGGCATTGTTTACAGCCTCTTGGACTTTCCACTTTCTGCCAGTTCTCAGCTTTGGATGAACTGCTCTCACGATATTGTCCTCCGATTCCTCCAGCATGCTCAACAGTCTTGCTTTTCCAACTTTGTATTCCTCCACTATGGATTTCAGAGGTAGCTTCAGCATTGCTTGACGACAGTAGAATGCAACATCAGTGAGACCAGGTGGGACACCGAGCCATTTTCTTGTGTATTTGTTGATTTTGGCTTCCATTGCTTCGACTGTGCTGGTGCAAATGTCATAGATTAGCAGTGGCCACAGCAGCTTTGGTATCAGCATGAACTGTAGACACCAGACTTTGTATTTGCCTGGCAGTCCGCAGTTATCTATTTTCTTCAGGCCTTCTTCTGCTGTTTGCTTGGTTTCACATCCCCTTTGTGTGTCTTTCAGGGAGTCATCATACCATCTTCCGAGACTTTTTACTGGCTCTTCTGTGACAGTGGGGATGGCTTGGTTGGCTACCATGAATTTGACTGAATCTGCCACTTTTCCTTTTCGCAGTGAGAGACTTCGGGATTTCTTAGGTTTGAACCTCATTCTTGAAGAGGCCACCAGCTCATCCAGCTGCTTTAAGATTTGGTGTGTCTCTTCCTCATCCGTGGACAAGACTGTTGTGTCATCCATGAAAGCTTTCAGAGGAGGCATCTGGTATCCATCTCCCAGCTTCACTGGACCTGAACTCTTCATTGCAGCTTTCAAGATGACTTCCATTGCCAACACGAACAGTATGGGAGAGATTGCACAGCCCATTGCAATGCCCACCTCTAGGTCTATCCAGTCCGTGGTGTATTCTTTGGTAGAGAACCGCATTGAGAACCCTTGGAAATACTTCCTCAGCATTGTTCGGATGTTTTCTGGGATGTGATACATTTCAAGAGCCAGCTGGATCATATCGTGTGGAACTGATCCATATGCATTCGCCAGATCAAGCCAAACTACGTCAATGTCTCTCTTCTCTGTTCTTGCTTTTTGGATGGCATCCCAAATCAACGTGGCATGTTCCAAGCATCCAGGCATTCCTGGTATGCCTCCCTTTTGGACTGACATATCCAGATACTTGTTTTCAGTCAGGTATTTTGTCAATCTTGCTGCCATAACAGAGAAGAAGATTTTCCCCTCGACGTTCAGAAGTGATATTGGCCTGAACTGATTGATGCTGCTGGAGTTCTGCTCCTTCGGAATGTACACTCCTTCAGCTCTCATCCATTGGTCGCTGATCTTCTGGTTCCTCCATGCTGATCGAATCATCTTGTGGAGCCACTCGAGCACTTTTGGGCATTTCTTGTAGAGCAGGTATGGTATTCCGTTTGGTCCAGGTGCTGACTTGGCTCTGGCTTTCTTTACTACGTTCTTCACTTCATCCAGTGTTGGTGGTTTGTTATTGAATTTTCCTTCTGGCGCTGCAGGCCAAACCAGATTTTGGATTTCAAGTGGTGCCTCGCGCTGAGAATCGGAATATGTTTCCCTGAGATGCTGCTCTAGGGTTTCCTTGCCCACTGTGAGAGTCCCTGATTTGGGTTGTTCAAACAGCTTTCTTGCAAAGTCAAAGGGATCTTTGAAGAAACGATCTTGAGTCTTCTTCTTTTTGCTCTTTCTTCGCCTTGCTGATTCCACTTTGCTGAGAGCATTGTGTTTGGCCTTCAGATCTTTCCAGAGTTCCAGGAGCCCTTGCTTCTCGAATTCTGAGGCAGTTTTCATTCGCTTTTTAAGCTTCCTTTTCTCCCTCCGGATGCTCTCCATCTGTTGCTGTCTTCTGGATTTCTGGGGAGGCGTTTTTGTCTTTGGCTGCTTCACTCCATAAGTGTCCCTGCAGATAGAGTATATGATGTCTCCGTATGTGTCAAGTTTGTGTTCCAGCGTACTGTTCCCTATTAGCGCATTCAGCTTAAGGACAAGTTCCTCATCTAATTTCTCCCATTGTTCTTTTGCACCGGCAGGCGGCAAATTGAGTTTTCCACGTTTGGCGTTAAGAGCTTGTGCAAAATCCGCATCAGAACCGTCAGCGTGGATGTCCTTGGCACTATGGTTTAATTCCTGGCCTTGGTCATCCAACGTCTCACCTGCTATCGCAGTGCGCTGCTGCTGGTTCGTATGTGTCTTCAAACAGCCCATTTTTGTCCTGTGGATCTTCATGCCGCGTTTGGTGGTGAATCTCCTTCCACACGCACACGGAAATTCCAACTGGTCATTAATCATGGTCCGTTGTGCGTTTCCAGTCGTGATGGAGTCAGTGCCGATGGATTCATCATTCTCTCCCCCTTTCGGTGAATCCTGGGAGCATCTTTCATTTGGAAAACTCGTGGCATGTTATCAAAGGCAAGGTGGGAAGCCAACCCACAAAGCCCGCAGATCTAGTCTTTCCCAGTGTCCTTCGGTCTTTCCCGAATGTCCTCCGAACTATTCCCGGAAGTCAATGGACCGACCATGTGCAGGTAGAAAGAAACTCTAGGGAGAGCTAGACAACAGGTCTTCAGAGAAGTAACCCCCTTTAGACAAGTGTTTCGGCCCTGAATTCCTTACACTCTCGGGGGGCCGGGCCACATCCAGGTCATGACTCCTGGATGCCCTTCTGCTGTTGTCTTTTTTTTTTTTTTTTTTTTTTCCCACGCCGGGGATCGAACCTGGGCGATTCTGCGCTTCAGAACTGCGGTACGCGGTTTTACCAATGTGCTAACGGGGCACACATCATCTGTAGGGAATTTAATCCTTATGAAGTTCACTTTTTTGGTTCCTCCTTGCCCAGATCCAGCTTGAGCTCCTTTCTGCTGCCTCTGCCATCGCTTTAAGGGCTCTAGTCCTCTTCTTCCCAGAAATGGCAAGTTGTTTCATGAGATCATAAGCGGAGGTGCCCACAAACCCTCTTGCCCCGACCTCTATGGCAAAGATTTTAACCCGCAGACCTGCTTTCTTCAGGGTGCTGGCAAGACCGGCGTATTTTTCGGTCTTGTAGATATGTGCTTCTTCCATTCTGCTTTCGTATGGCACAGTGAGTTCTATCAGAATCACTTGTTTCGAGGAGTCAGAGTGGAGAGCGATGTCTGGTCTCATGCCTGTCTTGCTGATGACATCTGGGTAATTTCTCCACTGTACATATACATCTAGACACTACATGACTACATATACATCTAGACACTGTACATGACTGTACATATACATCTAGACACTGTACATGACTACATATACATCTAGACACTGTACTTGACTGTACATATACATCTAGACACTGTACATGACTGTACATATACATCTAGACACTGTACATGACTACATATACATCTAGACACTGTACATGACTGTACATATACATCTAGACACTGTACATGACTATACATATACATCTAGACACTGTATATGACTGTACATATACATCTAGACACTGTATATGACTGTACATATACATCTAGACACTGTACATGACTGTACATATACATCTAGACACTGACATGTCTGTACATATACATCTAGACACTGACATGTCTGTACATATACATCTAGACACTGTACATATACATCTAGACACTGTACATGACTGTACATATACATCTAGACACTGTACATGACTGTACATATACATCTAGACACTGACATGTCTGTACATATACATCTAGACACTGTACATATACATCTAGACACTGTTCATGACTACATATACATCTAGACATTGTACATGACTACATATACATCTAGACACTGTACATGACTGTACATATCATCTAGACACTGTACATGACTGTACATATACATCTAGACACTGACATGACTGTACATATACATCTAGACACTGTACATGACTACATATACATCTAGACACTGACTGACTACATATACATCTAGACACTGTACATGACTGTACATATACATCTAGACACTGTACATGACTACATATACATCTAGACACTGTACATGACTGTACATATACATCTAGACACTGTACATGACTACATATACATCTAGACACTGTACATGATACATATCCATCTAGACATGTACATGACTGTACATATACATCTAGACACTGTACATGACTGTACATATACATCTAGACACTGACATGACTTACATATACATCTAGACACTGACATGACTACATATACATCATGACACTGACTGTCATATACACTAGACACTGTACATGATACATATACATCTAGACACTGTACATGACTGTACATATACATCTAGACACTGTACATGACTACATATACATCTAGACACTGTACATGACTGTACATATACATCTAGACACTGTACATGACTGACATAATACATCTGATCACTGTACATGACTGTACATATACATCTAGACACTGTACATGACTGTACATATACATCTAGACATGTACATGACTGTACATATACATCTAGACACTGACATGACTGTACATATACATCTAGACACTGTACATGACTGTACATATACATTAGACACTGTACATGACTACATATACATCTAGACACTGACATGACTGTACATATACATCTAGACACTGTACATGACTTACATATAATCTAGACACTGTACATGACTACATATACATCTAGACACTGTACATGACTGTACATATACATCTAGACACTGTACATGACTGTACATATACATCTAGACACTGTACAGACTGTACATATACATCTAGACACTGTACATGACTGTACATATACATCTAGACACTGTACATGACTGTACATATACATCTAGACACTTGACATGACTTACATATACATCTAGACATGTACACGACTGTACATATACATCTAGACACTGACATGACTGTACATATACATCTAGACACTGTACATGACTGTACATATACATCTAGACACTGACAGATGTACATATACATCTAGACACTGTACAGACTACAATACATCTAGACACTGTACATGACTGTACATATACATCTAGACACTGTACATGACTGTACATATACATCTAGACATGTACATGACTGTACATATACATTAGCACAACTTGTAACTAGAACTGTACAATATACATCTAGACACTGACAAGATGTACACAACAGTATGACATCTAGACACTGTACAAAACAATTGACACTGACAGACTGTACATAACATTAGAACTGAACATGATGTACATATAATCAGACACTGTACACGAACATTAACTAGACACTGTACATAAGTCATATAACTAGACCACTGTACAGATGTACATATTGAAGTAGAACAACTGTACAAACATGTACATAGACACAACATGACACAAACATGAATAACACATACATGTACGAACATTGAACTAGACACAACATGTACACAAACAGTTGAACTAGACACAACGTGTACAGAAACAGTTGAACTAGACACAACGTGTACACAAACAGTTGAACTAGACACAACGTGTACAGAAACAGTTGAACTAGACACAACGTGTACACAAACAGTTGAACTAGACACAACATGTACACAAACAGTTGAATAGACACAACGTGTACACAAACAGTTGAAGTAGACACAACGTGTACACAAACAGTTGAAGTAGACACAACTGTACACAAACAGTTGAAGTAGACACAACGTGTACACAAACAGTTGAAGTAGACACAACATGTACACAAACAGTTGAAGTAGACACAACATGTACACAAACAGTTGAAGTAGACACAACGTGTACACAAACAGTTGAAGTAGACACAACGTGTACACAAACAGTTGAACTAGACACAACGTGTACACAAACAGTTGAAGTAGACACACGTGTACACAAACAGTTGAAGTAGACACAACGTGTACACAAACAGTTGAGTAGACACAACGTGTACACAAACAGTTGAATAGACACAACGTGTACACAAACAGTTGAAGTAGACACAACGTGTACACAAACAGTTGAAGTAGACACAACAGTGTACACAAACAGTTGAAGTAGACACAACGTGTACACAAACAGTTGAAGTAGACACAACTGTACACAAACAGTTGAAGTAGACACAACGTGTACACAAACAGTTGAAGTAGACACAACGTGTACACAAACAGTTGAAGTAGACACAACGTGTACACAAACAGTTGAAGTAGACACAACGTGTACACAAACAGTTGAAGTAGACACAACGTTACACAAACAGTTGAAGTAGACACAACGTGTACACAAACAGTTGAAGTAGACACAACTGTACACAAACAGTTGAAGTAGACACAACGTGTACACAAACAGTTGAAGTAGACACAACGTGTACACAAACAGTTGAAGTAGACACAACGTGTACACAAACAGTTGAAGTAGACACACGTGTAACAAACGTGAATAGACACAACTGTACACGAAACAGTTGAAGTAGACACAAACAGTGTACAGAAACAGTTGAAGTAGACACAACGTGTACACAAACAGTTGAAGTAGACACAACTGTACACAAACAGTTGAAGTAGACACAACGTGTACACAAACAGTTGAAGTAGACACACGTACAACGTTACAGACAAACATACTGACAGTTGAAGTAGACACAACGTGTACACCAAACAACAGTGTAAAAAATAGAACACAACGTGTACACAAACAGTTGAAGTAGACACAACATGTACACGAAAACAGTTGAAGTAAGAACACATGACACAGTTGTACCAGACAAACAGTTGAAGTAGACACAACGTGTACACAAACAGTTGAAGTAGACACAACGTGTACACAAACAGTTGTAAGTAGACACAACAGTGTACACAAAACAGTTGAAGTAGACACAACTGTAAAACAGTGTACACAATAACAGTTGAAGTAGACACACGTGTACACAAACAGTTGAAGTAAGACACAACGTGTACACAAACAGTTGAAGTAGACACAACGTGTACACAAACAGTTGAAGTAGACACAAACGTGTACACAAACAGTTGAAGTAGACACAACGTGTACACAAACAGTTGAAGTAGACACAACGTGTACACAACAGTGAATAGACACAACGTGTACAAAACAGTCACGCGTATTCATAATACAGTTGTGAGTAGATGTCGCGCCAGCAGGCAGCAAAAGTGTGTGTGGTATTTTACAGTGATTTTATCGTGGTTCTATTTGAATTTGTGCATTGAATTTTATATCAGTTTATTCCTCTTGGGTCCCGACAAATGGTGATGTAAATTTTTTTTTTTAATTTTGAATATTTTACCGGATAATCTGATTTTGGAGTTTCGTATGCCTACTTTTCGTCATTTTAATTCTGCCGCTCAGGTCGGACATTTAATCTGTGAACTGTGTTAACATTTTAGCCTACTGTGTTCGCCCAACGCTACAGCTCCCAAACCTTCGTTGTTCTCTGATTCAATTGTTGTGAACTGACCAACCCACACACCAACCTGCAAACATCATCCTCTCCTGACTGGCTCTCAATTATGGATCCGTCCTTTCTTAAACAAATTGGACTGACACTTTTTAAACACAGCAAATGCTACCTCGGTGGAGGCGTCTACGAGCGCATACGTACATTGGGGCTGTGTAGCAAGCCCCGCACTGCGCGATCCTGTCGTGGTGGACGTCTCCACCGTCTTTGGCACAACCTGCCTCCTGCTGTGCCAGCCCCACGCCACTTTTCTTCTTCTGCTTCTTCGTCTCCTCCACTGCCCCTGCCTTCGACCTCGCTGCTGCAAACTTCGTTTCCTCCTCTGCCATCTTCACCTTCGCCTTCTATCCTGATAGTACCGCCTTCACCTTCTGTCCCGCTGGTGCCGCCTTCACCTTCTGTCCCGCTGGTGCCGCCTTCACCTTCTGTCCCGCCGGTGCCGCCTTCGTCTTCTGTCCCCCGGCGCTGCCCTCGTCGTCTGTCCCGCGATGCTAACTTTGTCTTCTTCTTCTGTTCCGTCGTTGCTGCCTTCGTCTTCTGCCCCGCTGGTGTCGCCTTCGTCTTTTGTCCCGTCAGTGCCGCCTTCGTCGCCACCTCGGCCACCGCCATATGACTGTGATAAACTAAAATTATGCCTTTTTAACGCTCAGTCAACATGCAAGGATGGCAAAGCCGAAGTCATTGCTGACTTTATCGCAGATGAGCATGTTGACATTGCTTTTATCACAGAGACATGGCTTAACCCCCTTGGTCATGAACCTATACATGCTAGCCTCAATCCGAGTGGTTACAGGCTTGCTTCTTTCCATCGCTCATCTCGAGGTGGTGGTATCGCCATTCTCTACAACGACTCACTCCATTCCCACCTGTCTTTCTCGCAGTCTCTGCCTTTCTCAAGTATCCTTCCAATCCACTCCTCACCCCATCACCTTCTCCTGTGTCTATCGACCTCCACCTAGCTCTGCCAACAAACTCACCACATCCACGTTTCTCTCTGACTTTGACCAACTGCTTGACCACTACTGCCTCTTACCTGGAAATCTCATCATTCTAGGTGACATCAATGTCCACTATGACAACACTCACCGTTATGACACAAGACATATCATCAACTCTCTGTCCAATCACAATATGATTCAACACATTTCTGAACCAACCCATCAAAAAGGTCACATTCTTGACTGGATCATTTCTCGTGATCACCACAATTCAGCTACTGACAACTGCTTAGTTCTTTCTACCCGTCTAACTTCAGCCCTTCCATCTGACCACTCTGCAATTCTCTGTTCTCTTGACATTTCTCCTCCTTCCCGTACCACGCGCACAGTGACTCGACGCAATCTCAAATCTATCGACCTCTCCACATTTTCATCTGATGCCTCCCGTCTCCTTTCCGAAAAGTCACATAACCTTGCCGATGAATTCTATACTACTCTCCACCATCTTCTGGACACTCATGCTCCAGCCACAACTCGTCTTTTACCTGACCACCCCCCTACCCCCTGGCTCACTCATGAGATTGCCTGTGCAAAACGTGCCCGCCGCAGAGCAGAGCGCCGCTGGCGCAAATCCAAACTTACTATACACAGGCAACTTTTCCAAGCCTCTAAAACAAAAGTATCCACCCTCATTGCATCTGCAAAAACAAGCTATTTCCAAACCAAAATCCTGAATGCCTCTTCTTCAAAAGAACTCTTTACAACCATGAATCATCTCCTTGGCACACGAAAAGATTTACCTCTCCCAACAAAACATACAATTGAAGAACTCCCATCTGTATTCTCCAAGTATTTCACCACCAAAATACAAACTCTTCGTGACAGGCTTGACAGGACACCCTGTCAACCATGCCCACCTGACCCTTCCTTCTCTGGCACACCTCTCACTACTTTTACCCCAGTCTCACAAGAAGAAATTTTCAACACAATCAGATCCATGTCGTTCAAAACCTGCGAACTGGATCCTCTTCCACGTTCTCTCTACTCCGACTGTCTCCCTACTCTCCTCCCATTCATCACTGACATCATCAACACTTCTTTTCAAACTGGAACTGTCCCAGATTCTTTCAAGTCTGCTATTGTTCACCCTCTCCTCAAGAAACACAATTTAGACCCAAATGAACTGAAAAATTACCGGCCTATCTCTAATCTCTCTTTCTTGTCAAAACTCCTTGAAAAAGTCGTCCTCAACCAGCTAACTCTCACCTGTCTGCCAACAATCTCCTCAATCCTTTCCAGTCAGCTTACCGCCAGTGCCATAGCACTGAAACTGCCCTACTACACATTCTCAACAATCTCCTCCTTGCAACTGATACTGGCAAAGTCTCTCTCCTCACACTCCTTGATCTGTCTGCAGCCTTCGATACCACTGACCATGGTATTCTCCTTTCTAGACTTCATCATACTTTTGGCATCTCTGACATTGCTCTCTCCTTTTTCACTTCGTATTTATCAAACAGAAAACAAACTGTTCTCATCAATGGCACTTACTCTCAACCTGCATACCTGACCTGTGGTGTTCCACAAGGATCTGTCCTTGGCCCTGTTCTTTTCACTCTTTATACCTCCCCCCTGTCCACCATCAACTCCCACTCTATAAAACACCACTTCTATGCTGATGACACCCAACTTCAAGACAGTGACTCACCTGATAATATACAGCGCCTGTTGACTCGCACCACTGAGTGTTACTCGGACATTAAGAACTGGATGACGTTCAACAAACTTCAGCTTAATGACGACAAGACAGAAGCTATCCTCATTGGCACCCGTCAGAAACTTTCTCAGCTGCCTCCTCTTTCTCTCCCATTATGTAACACATCAGTCCCAATTTCTGATTCAGCTAAAAACCTTGGTGTCTGCATTGACTCTACCCTCTCCATGAACAACTTTGTTTCTCAAACTGCCAGATCTTGCTACTATCATCTCCATCGTATAAGCCTGATCAGGAAGTATCTCTCTGTTGAAACAACTGCAAAACTCGTTCTCTCCTTCATAATGTCTCGCATTGACTATTGCAATTCACTCCTGTCTGGTCTTCCTGCCTCCACCATTCACATCCTACAGCGCATTCAAAACAATGCTGTACGCCTTGTACTCAAAAAGAAAAAAGCTGACCACATATCTCCTCTCCTGGCACAACTTCACTGGCTGTAGGACAGGTCCAGTGGGACTGTCAGTGGTACTATCCTTGATGAATACAGTATTCCCAAGTCTGACCTCTCTCTCTCCCTCCCTCCCCCCTGTGT
>JAPXFY010000021.1:73727168-73744668 GCA_030674185.1 Monoplex corrugatus | reverse complement strand
TTAAAAAGACAGGACAAGTGACTTTAAAAAGACAGGACAAGTGACTTTAAAAAAACAGGACAAGTGACTTTAAAAAGACAGGATGTGTTGTTGGTCTGTGTGTTTATGTGGTTGTGTTAAATGTGTGATGTTGACTGATGCTGGGTCTGTCTCAGTCATAGCAGTAGTAGTTTACTGTTATTGCTGTCAAGTGTAAAGAGTTTCACATGAATTTAGTAGTCAGTTATGCACTTTCTATGAAGAAGAAAATATTGACTGCCAGAACGTTTGTGTTAAAAACTTAGAGATCGAAGAATGTATAATGTTGAAATTGTGACCTGAAAAGATTTGAAATAGTTGAAACAGGATGTTGAAGTAGGTTTTTGAGATATAGGGGTCATTTTGATTATCCTCTTTTAATTACTTTTGGTGCTGAAGCATTGTGACAAGAGGGTTGTGAGATGTGATTAAATCTATTGTGTGTGTGTTATCTATTTTTATGATAATGATAAATGATTATGATGAAAATGATAATAATGTTACAATGTTTATATAGCGTCAGATCTTAATAATTCAAATCAAAACGCACTCATGCACCATACAGGCATACGATCATACACGATCAACAGGCATACGATCAACAGGCATACGATCAAGGGAGACTGTATACAAAATACACAAATGACTCACACAAACCGAGGGAAAGAGAGTTAACGACAAGTTTGTTTTGATGAAATGCCCCTCAACTAAATAATTGAATGATGTGATGAGCTAAATGGTTTTCTCTTAGTTTGTTCAATAACCAAAGAAAACTTATTTGTCTGTTGTTGTGGGGTCCGTTGTGCGACTAGAGTCTTGACACACATGTAGGCGTGTATTCAAAACAAATGTGACGGCCCGTGTTGGAGCAAATGGGGTGTTAGGAACCAGAACACCACCAGAACAAAAACATAATCACAGCGCACATAAGGAATACGTGTGTTGATGCAGAAAAATACGAATTACTGAAGACGTACATCAAGTGGCCTTATTCATTAACATACATCAAGTGGCCTTATTCATTAACGTACATCAAGTGGCCTTATTCATTAACATACATCAAGTGGCCTTATTCATTAACGTACATCAAGTGGCCTTATTCATTAACGTACATCAAGTGGCCTTATTCATTAACGTACATCAAGTGGCCTTATCATTAACGTACATCAAGTGGCCTTATTCATTAACGTACATCAAGTGGCCTTATTCATTAACGTACATCAAGTGGCCTTATTCATTAACATACATCAAGTGGCCTTATTCATTAACGAACATCAAGTGGCCTTATTCATTAACGTACATTTACACGTATGTAAAAAGCATGAGTTTTCATTCAGTGTAGGCCGAGGCCCCAACTTGAGGGGGGTTTTATGTTTGAAAACAAATGTGAATAAAAATTGAAAGAAAGGAAGAAAGAAAGAAAGAAAGAAAGAGAGAGAGCGAGAGACAGACAGACAGACAGAATGTGTGTGTGTGTGTGTGTGTGTGTGTGTGTGTGTGTGTGTGTGTGTGTGTGTGTGTCTGTATGTGTGTGTGTGTGTATGTGTGTGTGTGTGTGTGTGTGTGTGTGTGTGTGTGTGTGTGTCTGTATGTGTGTGTGTGTGTATGTGTGTGTGTGTGTGTGTGTGTGTGTGTCTGTATGTGTGTGTGTGTATGTGTGTGTGTGTGTGTGTGTGTGTGTGTGTGTGTGGGGTTGTATGTGTGTGTGTGTGTATGTGTGTGTGTGTGTGTGTGTGTATGTGTGTGTGTGTTGTGTGTGTGTGTATGTGTGTGTGTGTGTGTTGTTGTGTGTGTGTGGTTGTGTGTGTGTGTGTGTGTGTGTGTGTGTGTGTGTGTGTATGTGTGTGTGTGTGTGTGTGTGTGTGTGTGTGTGTGTGTGTGTGTGTGTGTGTGTGTGTGTGTGTGTGTGTGTGTGTGTGTGTGGGTGTGTGTTGTGTGTGTGTGTGTTGTTGTTGTTGTGGAGGTGGACGTGTTTGATCAAGCATGCATACGGCTTATGTATCGTTGACTTTTTCAAGACTGGTTCAACTGCTCAGACAAGTATGACCAAAGTGGGGTTGTGTGTGTGCGTGTGTGTGTGTCTGTGTCTGTGTCTATATGTGTGTGTTTGTGTGTGTGTGTCTGTGTGCCTGTGTCTATATGTGTGCGTGTCTGTGTCTGTGTCTATATGTGTGTGTGCGTGTGTGTGTGTCGTGTGTGCCTGTGTCTATATGTGTGTGTGTGTGTGTGTGTGTGCGTGTTAGAGTGATTTTGCAGATCGCATATGCATGTTCTTGTCTCTGTGTGTGTTGGTGTGTGTGTGTGTGCGTTCGTGTATGTGAGCAAGCTCTTGCATGTGCGTGCATTGAGTAAACTGATTTCGCAACACCTCAGAAGAACCTTGGAAGCGTCACAACAGAAGGGCGGAGGTCTCTCTCTCTCTCTCTCTCTCTCTCTCTCTCTCTCTCTCTCTCTTTTCCCGCTCTCTCTGTCCCCCTTTCTCTCTCTGTGCGTGTGTGTGTGTGTGTGTGTGTGAGTGTGTGTGTGTGTGTGTGTGCTTGCGTGCATGCGTGCATGTGAGCGCGCTCTTCTGCGTGCAAGCATTTGAGTCAACTGATTTCGCAACACTGGGACAAACGTTAGCAGCGGAACAACGAAACGATAATTGTGCACGTGCGTGTGTGTGTGTATGTGTGTGTGTGTGTGTGTGTATGTGTGTGTGTATGTGTGTGTGTGTGTGTGTGTGTGTGTAATGTGTGTGTGTGTGTGTGTATGTGTGTGTGTGTGTGTGTGTGTAATGTGTGTGTGTGTGTGTGTGTGTGTGTAATGTGTGTGTGTGTTGTGTGTGTGTGTGTATTTGGTGTTGGGGTGGTGTATGTGTGTGTGTGTTGTGTGTGTAGTGTGTGTGTGTGAGTGAAGTGATGTGTGTGTAGTGTTGTATGTGGGGTGTGTGTGTGTATGTGCGTGTGTGTGTGTGGTGTGTGTGTGTGTGTGTGTGTGTGTGGTGTGTGTGTGTGTGTGTGTGTTGGTGCCGCCATTGATTTGAAGATTTGAGAGACGTGAAGTCGGCGTACTGTTGACATATGTGATCAATGCTATCGACTTTTGGTAATGGGTCTGACCGACACACCTGTCATCAGTCAACAGTCAACAGTCAGTGACATGGGTCCTGGTGTACAAGTAGCTATGAACATGGAGACCAACATTGACTGTAATGGGTCTGACCCACACACCTGTCAACAGTCAACAGTCAGTGACATGGGTCCTGGTGTACAAGTAGCTATGAACATGGAGACCAACATTGACTGTAATGGGTCTGACCGACACACCTGTCAACAGTCAACAGTCAGTGACATGGGTCCTGGTGTACAAGTAGCTGTTAACATGGAGACCAACATTGACTGTAATGGGTCTGACCGACACACCTGTCAACAGTCAACAGTCAGTGACATGGGTCCTGGTGTACAAGTAGCTATGAACATGGAGACCAACATTGACTGTAATGGGTCTGACCGACACACCTGTCAACAGTCAACAGTCAGTGACATGGGTCCTGGTGTACAAGTAGCTATGAACATGGAGACCAGCATTGACTGTAATGGGTCTGACCCACACACCTGTCAACAATCAACAGTCAGTGACATGGGTCCTGGTGTACAAGTAGCTGTTAACATGGGGACCAGCATTGACTGTAATGGGTCTGACCCACACACCTGTCAACAATCAACAGTCAGTGACATGGGTCCTGGTGTACAAGTAGCTGTTAACATGGAGACCAACATTGACTGTAATGGGTCTGACCGACACACCTGTCAACAGTCAACAGTCAGTGACATGGGTCCTGGTGTACAAGTAGCTGTTAACATGGAGACCAACATTGACTGTAATGGGTCTGACCGACACACCTGTCAACAGTCAACAGTCAGTGACATGGGTCCTGGTGTACAAGTAGCTATGAACATGGAGACCAACATTGACTGTAATGGGTCTGACCCACACACCTGTCAACAGTCAACAGTCAGTGACATGGGTCCTGGTGTACAAGTAGCTGTTAACATGGGGACCAGCATTGACTGTAATGGGTCTGACCGACACACCTGTCAACAGTCAACAGTCAGTGACATGGGTCCTGGTGTACAAGTAGCTATGAACATGGAGACCAACATTGACTGTAATGGGTCTGACCGACACACCTGTCAACAGTCAACAGTCAGTGACATGGGTCCTGGTGTACAAGTAGCTATGAACATGGAGACCAACATTGACTGTAATGGGTCTGACCGACACACCTGTCAACAGTCAACAGTCAGTGACATGGGTCCTGGTGTACAAGTAGCTGTTAACATGGGGACCAGCATTGACTGTAATGGGTCTGACCCACACACCTGTCAACAATCAACAGTCAGTGACATGGGTCCTGGTGTACAAGTAGCTGTTAACATGGGGACCAACATTGACTGTAATGGGTCTGACCCACACACCTGTCAACAGTCAACAGTCAGTGACATGGGTCCTGGTGTACAAGTAGCGATGAACATGGGGACCAACATTGACTGTTCCGTGAGCTGGCTTCTTCGAAACTAATACACAAGATTAAAACTTTATAACAATTGAGGGAACATTGTCTCCTGTTGCATACTGAAGTGCCAACAGATATATATTGGCTCTATATTGACTGAAGGAGACAAAAGTAGGTTGCTGACGGACTGAGAGAGGAAGTTTGATCCAGGAGAGTGGACCAGAAACAGAGAAGGCTCGTGGACCATAGGTATTGAGCTTAGTGCGTGGAAAGCGAAAAGTGAGGGATCGGAGGCAGAGCAGAGGGTACGTGAGGAAACATAGATCTCAAGTAGGCTTGACAGGTAATCGGGGGCTGCGTTGTTGAGGCTTTTGTAGCACATGGTGTCTAGTTTGTACTGTATGCGCTTTGATACAGGGAGCCAGTGAAGTTGTGCCAGGAGAGGGGAGATGTGGTCAGCTTTGTAGTATGTAGAACTAAGAACAGAAGCCAATACATATTCATCTTTAACCAGAAACAGGAGAATAGAAGGAGAACGTACACATGTATTTCACTGATAAAACAGAACAAGTGGAAACTTTTGGCTGAACAGCCCTTTGTCAGGTGTACACAGATGATAACAACAGATACACACAACTTGGGGCAAAAACTACAACAGAATGTGTACACAGATGATAATAAACAAACAGATACACACAACTTGGGGCAAAAACTACAACAACAGAATGTGTACACAGATGATAATAACAGATACACACAACTTGGGGCAAAAACTACAACAACAGAATGTGTACACAGATGATAACAAACAAACAGATACACACAACTTGGGGCAAAAACTACAACAACAGAATGTGTACACAGATGATAACAAACAAACAGATACACACAACTTGGGGCAAAAACTACAACAACAGAATGTGTACACAGATGTGTGTGTGTGTGTGTAGTGTGTGTGTGTGTGTGTGTGTGTGTGTGTGTGTGTGTGTGTGAGTGTGTGTGTGTGTGTGTGTGTGTCTACGTTCAGAATGAATTCCATGACGTCTCTACGTTCAGAATGAATTCCATGACGTCTCTACGTTCAGAATGAATTCCATGACGTCTCTACGTTCAGAATGAATTCCATGACGTCTCTACGTTCAGAATGAATTCCATGACGTCTCTACGTTCAGAATGAATTCCATGACGTCTCTACGTTCAGAATGAATTCCATGACGTCTCTACGTTCAGAATGAATTCCATGACGTCTCTACGTTCAGAATGAATTCCATGACGTCTCTACGTTCAGAATGAATTCCATGACGTCTCTACGTTCGGAAGGAATTACATATGCAATGACGTTTCTATGTTCAGAAGGAATTACATATGCAATGACGTTTCTATGTTCAGAAGGAATTACATATGCAATGACGTTTCTATGTTCACAATGAATTCCATGACGTTTCTACGTTCAGAATGAATTCCATGACGTTTCTACGTTCAGAATGAATTCCATATACAATGACGTTTCTACGTTCAGAATGAATTCCATATGCAATGACATTTCTATGTTCAGAATGAATTCCATGACGTCTCTACGTTCGGAAGGAATTACATATGCTATGACGTTTCTACGTTCAGAATGAATTCCATATACAGTGACGTTTCTATGTTCAGAATGAATTCCATGACGTCTCTACGTTCGGAAGGAATTACATATGCTATGACGTTTCTATGTTCAGAATGAATTCCATGACGTCTCTACGTTCGGAAGGAATTACATATGCAATGACGTTTCTATGTTCAGAATGAATTCCATGACGTCTCTACGTTCGGAAGGAATTACATATGTTATGACGTTTCTATCTTCAGAATGAATTTCATGACGTCTCTACGTTCAGAAGGAATTACATATGCTATGACGTTTCTATGTTCAGAATGAATTACATGACGTCTCTACGTTCAGAAGGAATTACATATGCTATGACGTTTCTATGTTCAGAATGAATTTCATGACGTCTCTACGTTCAGAAGGAATTACATATGCTATGACGTTTCTATGTTCAGAATGAATTTCATGACGTCTCTACGTTCAGAAGGAATTACATATGCTATGACGTTTCTATGTTCAGAATGAATTCCATGACGTCTCTACGTTCAGAAGGAATTACATATGCTATGACGTTTCTATGTTCAGAATGAATTCCATGACGTCTCTACGTTCAGAAGGAATTACATATGCAATGATGTCTCTGCGTTTTTGAATGATTTCCACATGCAATGACGTCTCGTCTGTGGATGATTTTCTATGACGCAGTTGGGTAGAGCGTTGATGGGGACTGTTCGTACTGAGGGGCTGGATATTTTAGTTTACTTCAGGGGAACATTGCAGACAGACAGATACATTTCACTGGAAGATACATGTAGCCCAAGTTGTTTCAAAGAAAAATGGACACAATGACAGACACGGAAGCTTTTCGTTAGGTAGGAGACTTCAAGACGTAAGCAGCACGTCGGGCTTGAATGGGCAGGTCTCTCTGGCTTAAGAGTGATCGTTTTGCATCTTATACCTCACATAGCTAGCATCAGTGGCGCCATACACTCCTATTCCTCACATAGCTAGCATCAGTGGCGCCATACACTCTATCCTCACATAGCTAGCATCAGTGGCGCCATACACTCCTATCCCTCACATAGCTAGCATCAGTGGCGCCATACACTCCTATCCCTCACATAGCTGGCATCAGTGGCGCCATACACTCCTATCCCTCACATAGCTGGCATCAGTGGTGCCATACACTCCTATCCCTCACATAGCTGGCATCAGTGGCGCCATACACTCCTATCCCTCACATAGCTAGCATCAGTGGCGCCATACACTCCTCAACATCGTTTGCATCTTATCCCTCACATAGCTAGCATCAGTGGCGCCATACACTCCTATCCCTCACATAGCTGGCATCAGTGGCGCCATACACTCCTATCCCTCACATAGCTGGCATCAGTGGCGCCATACACTCCTCAACATGAATTTTCGCCTTCATGACCCTCGTCCTCTCAGCTCATCCTCCACCTCAGCATGACCAACCAATCAATCAACCAACCAGTTCACAGTTAGATTATTTATCCGTTGCTCACCATAACCTTTGTCAAAAGAGTGTCCAGAATGGCAACGCAGTATCACTTTTAAATTAACACAACATAGCACACTACACCACGAACAGAGCAATCTGTCGACTTTAAAACACGATACAGCCACAACACAGTGTACATGTACATGTAGCTAACAAGCTTTCGCTCGGATTACTTACCGGTACGTACGTTTATTGACTGGCAGCACTTCTTTTCCATGTATGACCCAGCCAACCACAACGTCCGTGAGTCAAGCTAACCCAGTTTCATAACTGAAAGGGCAGGTTAGCGTGCGGGCAGTCATCGTGACCTTTGACCCCCAAAAAGTGACACAAGTGGGTTCACGTGGACATATCAGCATCAGCATCACTACCACCACCCCCACTCCCCTAATTATCATGTTATTTCTCTTCTCTTCGGTCACTGTGGTGTCTCACTCTGACCCAAAGGGCATAAGTGTGAGTTGATTGTGCAGTTTGGATGATACTGAGCAACTTCGGTGCTGTTTTCAGCTTTCTTTGATGTGTGTATTTCTTGGATTAAATAGTCCATTATTTGGGGTGAAACAATTCAGTTTTCGGTTAAACAGTTTTATTGTAAGAGCCACGCAGTTTAGGCTTGAACAGTTCTGACGTTCAAATGAACTGTTGTTTCTGTGTTGTGTTTCCAGATGTCAGTACAAATGAACTGTTGTTTCTGTGTTGTGTTTCCAGACATAAGATTGTTGCCAGTATCAACAAATGAACTGTTGTTTCTGTGTTGGGTTTCCAGATGTCAGTACAAATGAACTGTTGTTTCTGTGTTGGGTTTCCAGATTTACAGGTAGCATACAGTCTGTGAATGTGTTGCTCTCACAGGTAGTGAATGTGTGTGCCTCTCACAGGGTAGTGAATGAGTGTGCCTCTCACAGGGTAGTGAATGTGTGTGTCTCACAGGGTAGTGAATGTGTGTCTCACAGGGTAGTGAATGTTGCTCTACAGGTAGTGAATGTGCTCTCACAGGGTAGTGAATGTGTGTGTCTCACAGGGTAGTGAATGTGTGTCTCTCACAGGGTAGTGAATGTGTGTGCCTCTCACAGAGTAGTGAATGTGTGTGTCTCACAGGGTAGTGAATGTGTCTCTCACAGGTATGAATGTGTGTCTCACAGGGTAGTAATGTGTGTCTCACAGGGTAGTGAATGGTGTGCCTCTCACAGGGTAGTGAATGTGTGTCTCACGGTAGTGATGTGTCTCAGTAGTGAATGTGTGTCCTCTCACAGGTAGTGAATGTGTGTCTCACAGGGTAGTGAATGTGTCCTCACAGGGTAGTGAATGTGTGTCTCTACAGGGTAGTGAATGTGTGTCTCACAGAGTAGTGAATGTGTGTCTCACAGGGTAGTGAATGTGTGTCTCTCACAGGGTAGTGAATGTGTGTGTCTCACAGGGTAGTGAATGTGTGTGCCTCTCACAGGGTAGTGAATGTGGTGTCTCACAGGGTAGTGAATGTGTGTGTCTCACAGGGTAGTGAATGTGTGTTCTCACAGGGTAGTGAATGTGTGTGTCTCACAGGGTAGTGAATGTGTGTCTCTCACAGGGTAGTGAATGTGTGTGTCTCACAGGGTAGTGAATGTGTGTGTCTCTCACAGGCTAGTGAATGTGTGTCTCACAGGGTAGTGAATGTGTGTGCCTCTCACAGGGTAGTGAATGTGTGTGCCTCTCACAGGGTAGTGAATGTGTGCCTCACAGGGTAGTGAATGTGTGTCTCACAGGGTAGTGAATGTGTGTCTCACAGGGTAGTGAATGTGTGTCTCTCACAGGGTAGTGAATGTGTGTCTCACAGGGTAGTGAATGTGTGTCTCTCACAGGCTAGTGAATGTGTGTCTCACAGGGTAGTGAATGTGTGTGCCTCTCACAGGGTAGTGAATGTGTGTGCCTCTCACAGGGTAGTGAATGTGTGTCTCACAGGGTAGTGAATGTGTGTGTCTCACAGGGTAGTGAATGTGTGTGTCTCTCACAGGGTAGTGAATGTGTGTGCCTCTCACAGGGTAGTGAATGTGTGTCTCACAGGGTATGAATGTGGTCAAGGTAGTGAATGTGTCCTCACAGGGTAGTGAATGTGTCTCACAGGGTAGTGAATGTGTGTCTCACAGGGTAGGAATGTCTCTCACAGGTGAATGTGTCTCACAGGTATGAAGTGTGTCTCACAGGGTAGTGAATGTGTTCACAGGTAGTGATTCTCTCACAGGGTAGTGAATGTGTGTCTCACAGGGTAGTGAATGTGTCTCTCACAGGGTAGTGAATGTGTGTCTCACAGGGTAGTGAATGTGTGTCTCACAGGGTAGTGAATGTGTCTCTCACAGGCTAGTGAACTTGTTTTGTGTTGGGTGAGTGCTTATGTCAGTTTCCAGTGGACGAAGAAAACTTTCGGTGTCTGTACTGAACCATTTAGTTCCGTTCAAATCAAAACTCCTTTAGTAATCCCTTTGGAAATTCAATGAAAAATGAACAAAATAAAAAAAAGACTGAAAACAAAAAGAAAACAAGAAAGACAGGAACTAGTCACTTGTGGATAACCTGTTATTGGTCTTGGAATAAAGTGTACATGTATTTGTGTGGCATTGAACAGTCTCTGCCTGTGTTAGGTCGAACGATGCAATCTTCAGCTTTGAACAATTTCTTCATCGGAGTTAGTTGTTCGGGTTTAATTGAATGTTGAACAAGTTTTGTCTTTGAATGCGTTGAATGTTCAATGTTGGAACCATTTTGCATTCGGGTTGACTACTTCCGGTGCTGACTGAAACGGCTTCAGTATTGGGCTGAACTGTTCTATTGTTATCTATTGTTAGGCTGGACAGCGCTGGTGCTTGGCGAAACGGACATAATGCTGGACTGAACGATTCCATTGTTGTGTTGTTCATTTCCATTGTTGGACAAAACGGACTTGATCTGTGCAGGATTTGTCCATTGTTGGGTTGGACAGTTCCAGTGTTGCGCATAACTGTCTTGCTACTGGAGTGAACGTCACCAGTTTTGACTAGGACAGTGGCAGTGTCAGATCGTGGTCAGCTGTTGGATGTAGTACACTGGACACTTCCTTGTCCATCATGTGAGTAATATGAGATCGTATCGTACACCATGTAGTGGGCACATGTAGTGTGAACGTGTGTATGTCTCTGGGAATGTCTGTATGTGGATAGCGTCTGTGTGTGTGTCTGTGTGTGTGTGTGTGTGTGTGTATGCATGTGTGTGTGTGTGTGTGTGTGTGTGTGTGTGTGTGTGTGTGTGTGTGTGTGTGTGTGTGTGTGTGTGTGTACTTTAGTGGCTCCATTAGTGATATTGCCTGTGTGAGTGAGTGTCTCCCCAGAGAGTTGTATGTAATGTGAGCCACTGGCCCAGACAGTTGTCAACAGAAGTGTATGTGGCGTTGCTTGTGTAGCGGGGGTCAAGTTGTGGCCACAGGGATGTCTACAGAATTGTCAGTCGTGACGGCCCCTCAATACCTCCCGATACAACACACACGTCTGATGCCCCGTCTGAACCCGTTGTTTGAAGGAAGGAGGAAAGGGTGGGCAAGGAAACAAGAGGATACTATTATATGTTCTGGTGTCAACCAGGCCCGAGAGATACAGACACCTGCAAAGCTGGTCAGAAGATTTGAGCAACACCCTCAATGACGCATCCTTGAAAGGGATGAGACTCGACTGTGTGGTCCCAGTTTACCCAATGAGCTCATAGCACGCTCAGTTCTGGGTAGGAGCCGGTCAGAGCGTAAAAATCTGACGATTTTTGAAGGGACTGATGGGGATTCGAACCCCCAACCTTCCTGTTCCAGTCTGTAGCCCGTTGTGCTAACCACTACGCCACGACGGCTTCTTGACCTTGAAGACAGTTTGTTGGGTACAAACCTTGACGTGCGTTTGTGAACAGTAACAGACTGTCACAGCAGTGAAAACATGTTGAATATTGTCAGAAGTTTGTGAGAAAGGGCCGCTCACACATCTTCCACCAAAAAGGGCCGACTTCAGGCACGTTTAACCCTTTGACTCCCGCACCCTATCCACCATCTGCAAAAACGTAACCCTTTGACTCCCACACTCTATCCACCAACTGCAAAAACCTAACCCTTTGACTCCCTCACCATATCCACCAACTGCAAAAACTTAACCCTGTGACTCCTGCACCATATTCACAACTGCAAAAATTTAACCCATTGACTCCCTCATTCTATAGGGCGAGAAAGTCAGAGGATTAAGTTTTTGTTTTGCTAGCATGGTTGACAATGCAGGATGCTGGTGGACAGGGCGAGAAAGTCAAAGAATTAAGTTTTTGTTTTGCTAGCATGGTTGACAATGCAGGATGCTGGTGGACAGGGTGCGTGTGGCTTTGATCTCAGGAATTTACCTTCCGAAATTTTTCTCTAGCTACACATCAACAATCCACGCCTTTTAACCAAGACTAGTGACAGATCCACTGATAGAGAGCTGGGAACATCTGGTTCACACGTTTTCGTCACAGACACACAGACACACACCTCTTTCCGGTCGACATGAAACACTTTTTTTTTTAAAGCAACGTCATATGGTTTTAAACGGGTACGTGAATCAAGTAGCGTGGTATGTCCTTTACTGTCCTTATCGCACAACACACTCACACACACACACACACACACCACACACACACACACACACACACACACACACACACACACACACACACACACAAAACACACACACACACACTCACTCACACACACACAGAGGGAGGAGAGAGAGAGGGGGGGCATGCACATACTCACACATGTACATTCACGCGCACGCACGCACACACGTATATACACGCACAGAGAGAGAGAGAGAGAGAGAGAGAGGCGTGCGCAAATAAACACACACATAGAAGGAGAGTGAAGGGGAGAGGGGAGATAGAGAAAGAGAGAGAGAGACGCACGCATAGACACACACAAGCACACACACATACGCACACACACGCACGCACACCACAGACACACACAGGCAACACACAGTGTAACAAACAATAACAACAACAATAACAACAACAGCAGAAGTTCACAAGAAAAAGTCTACTTCTGCCTGCTTTAATCCCAACTCCATCGTTAGCTGTCAGAGATGGGGAAGCTGTTTGCTGTAGCTGTCAGAGATGGGGAAGCTGTTTGCTGTAGCTGTCAGAGATGGGGAAGCTGTTTGCTGTAGCTGTCAGAGATGGGGAAGCTGTTTGCTGTAGCTGTCAGAGATGGGGAAGCTGTTTGCTGTAGCTGTCAGAGATGGGGAAGCTGTTTGCTGTAGCTGTCAGAGATGGGGAAGCTGTTTGCTGTAGCTGTCAGAGATGGGGAAGCTGTTTGCTGTAGCTGTCAGAGATGGGGAAGCTGTTTGCTGTAGCTGTCAGAGATGGGGAAGCTGATCACTGTAGCTGTCAGAGATGGGGAAGCTGTTTGCTGTAGCTGTCAGAGATGGGGAAGCTGTTTGCTGTAGCTGTCAGAGATGGGGAAGCTGTTTGCTGTAGCTGTCAGAGATGCGAAGCTGTTGCTGTAGCTGTCAGAGATGGGGAAGCTGTTTGCTGTAGCAGTCAAGGCAAGGAGGGCCATCAGTGTGAATAGAAAGCTGACCTAATGGACGGCATTGATTTTATGTCTTTTGTCTCTTACTCTTAGGTTTCCCTATCGATTGTGTGGTGAACAGCTGGGGTTAACTTAATGCTGCCAGAGGTTGGGGGGGGTGATAGTGGGGGTGATAGTGGGGGTCATCTACAACTCAGCTGGCAGCCAAACTCCATAACAGCTCCGGCAGAAACTGAAACAAGACTGTCAAGCCATTTTGATAGACTTTTTTTTAATACAAAATTATCACAGATACTCCACATTTTCTACTGCTGACCACCAACCTCCATGACGACCACTCTGCTGACCACCAACCCCATGACAACCACTCTGCTGACCATCAACCTCCATGACAGACATTCTGCTGACCACCAACCTCCATGACAACCACTCTGCTGACCACCAACCTCCATGACAACCACTCTGCTGACCACCAACCTCCATGACAACCACTCTGCTGACCACCAACCTCCATGACAACCACTCTGCTGACCACCAACCTCCATGACAACCACTCTGCTGACCACCAACCTCCATGACAACCACTCTGCTGACCACCAACCTCCATGACAACCACTCTGCTGACCACCAACCTCCATGACAACCACTCTGCTGACCACCAACCTCCATGACAACCACTCTGCTGACCACCAACCTCCATGACAACCACTCTGCTGACCACCAACCTCCATGACAACCACTCTGCTGACCACCAACCTCCATGACAACCACTCTGCTGACCACCAACCTCCATGACAGCCGGCAGAAAGTGGAAACAAGATGGTCACAGCTATTCTGACAAGTCTCCCTGGTGACACGTTCACACCCATCCATCCACCCACCCACACACGCAAGCACGCACCCTCATAAGATTTTCATGCACACGCGCGCAGAGTTACATGAAAACCTTATTTTTTTCTTCTCGAGGTCATTCTGACCTTGAAGCTTCTGGTCCAAAATAAAACGTGTACAGACACAAAATAAGGGTAATGGGTTAGCCTGTTACAGTGACACAAAACAAGGGTAATGGTAGCCTGTTTACAGTGACACAAAATAAGGGTAATGGTAGCCTGTTACAGTGACACAAAACAAGGGTAATGGTAGCCTGTTATAACAGTGCCACAAAACAAGGGTAATGGTAGCCTGTTACAACAGTGACACAAAACAAGGGTAATGGTAGCCTGTTACAACAGTGTACACAAAACAAGGTAATGGTAGCCTGTTACAACAGTGACACAAAACAAGGGTAATGGTAGCCTGTTACAGTGTACACAAAACAGGTAATGGTAGCCTGTTACAACAGTGACACAAAACAAGGGTAATGGTAGCCTGTTACAGTGACACAAAACAAAGGGTAATGGTAGCCTGTTACAGTGACACAAAACAAGGGTAATGGCAGCCTGTTCAGTGACACAAAACAAGGGTAATGGTAGCCTGTTATAACAGTGACACAAAACAAGGGTAATGGTAGCCTGTTACAGTGACACAAAACAAGGGTAATGGTACCACTGTTACAACAGTGACACAAAACAAGGGTAATGGTAGCTGTTAAACAGTGACACAAAACAAGGGTAATGGTAGCCTGTTACAGTGACACAAAACAAGGGTAATGGTAGCCTGTTATAACAGTGACACAAAACAAGGGTAATGGTAGTCCTGTTACAGTGACACAAAACAAGGGTAATGGTAGCCTGTTACAGTGACACAAAAAAGGGTAATGGTAGCCTGTTACAGTGACACAAAACAAGGGTAATGGTAGCCTGTTACAACGTGACACAAAACAAGGGTAATGGTAGCCTGTTACAACAGTGACACAAAATAAGGGTAATGGTAGCCTGTTACAGTGACACAAAACAAGGGTAATGGTAGCCTGTTACAGTGTCACAAAACAAGGGTAATGGTAGCCTGTTATAACAGTGACACAAAACAAGGGTAATGGTAGCCTGTTACAGTGACACAAAACAAGGGTAATGGTAGCCTGTTACAGTGACACAAAACAAGGGTAATGGCAGCCTGTTACAGTGACACAAAACAAGGGTAATGGTAGCCTGTTACAGTGTCACAAAACAAGGGTAATGGTAGCCTGTTATAACAGTGACACAAAACAAGGGTAATGGTAGCCTGTTACAATAGTGACACAAAACAAGGGTAATGGTAGCCTGTTACAGTGACACAAAACACGGGTAATGGTAGCCTGTTACAGTGACACAAAACAAGGGTAATGGTAGCCTGTTACAGTGACACAAAACAAGGGTAATGGTAGCCTGTTACAGTGACACAAAACAAGGGTAATGGTAGCCTGTTATAACAGTGACACAAAACAAGGGTAATGGTAGCCTGTTACAGTGACACAAAACAAGGGTAATGGTAGCCTGTTACAACAGTGACACAAAACAAGGGTAATGGTAGTCTGTTACAGTGACACAAAACAAGGGTAATGGTAGCCTGTTAACAGTGTCACAAAACAAGGGTAATGGTAGCCTGTTACAACAGTGACACAAAACAAGGGTAATGGTAGCCTGTTACAGTGACACAAAACACGGGTAATGGTAGCCTGTTACAACAGTGACACAAAACAAAGGTAATGGTAGCCTGTTACAACAGTGACACAAAACAAGGGTAATGGTAGCCTGTTACAACAGTGACACAAAACAAGGGTAATGGTAGCCTGTTACAGTGACACAAAACAAGGGTAATGGTAGCCTGTTACAACAGTGACACAAAACAAGGGTAATGGTAGCCTGTTACAACAGTGACACAAAACAAGGGTAATGGTAGCCTGTTACAGTGACACAAAACAAGGGTAATGGTAGCCTGTTACAACAGTGACACAAAACACGGGTAATGGTAGCCTGTTACAGTGACACAAAACAAGGGTAATGGTAGCCTGTTACAACAGTGACACAAAACAAAGGTAATGGTAGCCTGTTACAGTGACACAAAACAAGGGTAATGGTAGTCTGTTACAGTGACACAAAACAAGGGTAATGGTAGCCTGTTACAACAGTGACACAAAACAAGGGTAATGGTAGTCTGTTACAGTGACACAAAACAAGGGTAATGGTAGCCTGTTACAGTGACACAAAACAAAGGTAATGGTAGCCTGTTACAGTGACACAAAACAAGGGTAATGGTACCCTGTTACAGTGACACAAAACAAGGGTAATGGTAGCCTGTTACAGTGACACAAAACAAGGGTAATGGTAGCCTGTTACAGTGACACAAAACAAGGGTAATGGTAGCCTGTTACAACAGTGACACAAAACAAGGGTAATGGTAGCCTGTTACAGTGACACAAAACAAGGGTAATGGTAGTCTGTTACAACAGTGATATATAAAGTTATGGATGTTCACCTGTTCCTCAGAAAATAGCGTTAGCACATCTTGCTGACAGAGTGGCCATTTCAGGCACTTCTTTGTCCGTGTGACTGATTTTGTGGCCGTCAATTTCAAACGTATACATCCGTGATTCCTTGATGGTCTGCATCTTTGACACAGAGTTCCACAAAGATCCATTGAAAAACAGCTAAGTAAAGTCTTGTTTATATGTTTTTGCCACTCATGCGAACACATATACAAAACGCATGCACACACACACACGCACACACACACTCACACACACACACACACACACACACACACACACACACACACACACACACACACACACACACACACGCGCGTACACATACACACGCACACATACGCATGCACACACATAGTCTCTCTCTCTTTCTCTCTCTTTCCCTCTCTGTCTCTCACACACTCATTTACTCACTCATTCACACATACACGCATGCACACACACACACACAAACACACGCAAACATGCACACACACACACTCATACGCATGCACACACACAATCTCTCTCTCTCTCTCTCTGTCTTTCTATCTCCCCCTCTCTCTCACACTCATTCACTCACACTTTCACACAAACACACACACACATACACACACATACATACACACACACACAATACACACACACAATACACATACACACACACACATACATACATACACACACACACACACACACACACACACACACACACACACACACACACACACACACACATACACACGTGACAGACACAGAAGACATGCTCCACTCTACTGTCGATGTGAAACTCATCTCCCTGTCTTTTCTAAAAAGAGAAAGAAAAATGGCCACAGTCATCGCCAGATGTGGTTTGACGATGTAGGCACCAAACAGGGGAACAACAAGATGGAGAAGGGGTTTGTGTGGGGGACAGTAGAGGTTAGTACCAGTCTGACGCT
>JAPXFY010000021.1:73719668-73722168 GCA_030674185.1 Monoplex corrugatus | reverse complement strand
AGACCTCCCTGTACTGTGACACACCTCCCTGTACTGTGACACACCTCCCTGTACTGTGACACACCTCCCTGTACTGTGACACACCTTCCTGTACTGTGACACACCTCCCTGTACTGTGACAGACCTCCCTGTACTGTGACACACCTCCCTGTACTGTGACAGACCTTCCTGTACTGTGACAGACCTTCCTGTACTGTGACACACCTCCCTGTACTGTGACAGACCTTCCTGTACTGTGACACACCTCCCTGTACTGTGACAGACCTTCCTGTACTGTGACAGACCTTCCTGTACTGTGACAGACCTTCCTGTACTGTGACAGACCTCCCTGTACTGTGACACACCTCCCTGTACTGTGACACACCTCCCTGTACTGTGACAGACCTTCCTGTACTGTGACAGACCTTCCTGTACTGTGACACACCTGCCTGTACTGTGACAGACCTTCCTGTACTGTGACAGACCTTCCTGTACTGTGACACACCTCCCTGTACTGTGACAGACCTTCCTGTACTGTGACAGACCTTCCTGTACTGTGACAGACCTTCCTGTACTGTGACAGACCTGCCTGTACTGTGACACACCTCCCTGTACTGTGACACACCTCCCTGTACTGTGACAGACCTTCCTGTACTGTGACAGACCTCCCTGTACTGTGACACACCTCCCTGTACTGTGACACACCTCCCTGTACTGTGACACACCTCCCTGTACTGTGACAGACCTCCCTGTACTGTGACACACCTTCCTGTACTGTGACACACCTTCCTATAATATAATAATAATAATAATAATAAAGAGCATTTATATAGCGCCTAATCTGATGAAAACAAGAGCCCTAAGCGCTTACAGGTATCACGCAGACACAACCAAACACACACACACACACACAAAACACACACACACACACACACACACACACACACACACACACACACACACACACACACACACACACACACACACACACACGCACACACACACCAGCCGACATTCAAGGCTCAAAAGACAACAAGGGGGGATTTGGGGAAGTTAGGTGGTAGAGTCTTTATAAGTATCATGAGAGGGACTGGAAGAGATGGGTTTTCAGAGAGGACTTGAAAGAAGTGAGAGTTGCAGAGTGGCGAACAGAGACAGGGAGCTGATTCCAGATTACAGGGGCCTGATAGGAAAAGGAGCGTTGACCATAAGTTTTAGTGCGACAGAATGGTATGCGGAAGGTACGAGTATCAGCCGAGGAACGAAGTTGACGAGAGGGGGTGTACAGATGGAGGAGGTCAGAGATGTAAGGGGGTGCAAGACCGTTGAGAGACTTAAAACATAACAAAGCAATCTTGTAGCGAATTCTCTTTTCAACAGGTAACCAGTGAAGAGATTTGAGAAGAGGAGTGACATGAGAGGAACGAGATTTTCTGAAGATGAGCCTAGCAGCATTGTTTTGAACTTTTTGAAGCTTTTGAATGAGAGAGAAAGGACAGCCCGAGAGGAGGGAGTTGCAGTAGTCGAGACGAGAGAGAACAAAGGCACAGAGGAGAGTTTTGGTGGCTTCGACAGAGAGGATATTGCGAATAGAAGAAATTCTGCGTATCTCAAGATAGCATAATCTGCAAACATTCTGGACGTGTTTTTCAAAGGACAGGGTGTTATCAAGAGTGACTCCAAGATTGCGGACAGTGGAAGATAGTGGAATGTCAGATCCAAGCAGAGAGACAGACAGAGGAAGGGAAGAACACTTAGCCAATGTGGTGGTAGAGATAAGGCTAAGTTCAGTTTTAATGGGGTTGAGTTGAAGTTTGTTTACAGTCATCCAGGAGTGAACATCAGAAATGCAGCCTTGGGTTTGTCTGATTATAGAGGGCAGTTGTGGGAGGGAACCAGAAGTATAGAGTTGGTTGTCATCAGAAAAGCTATGATGGGACATAGAGTGAAGTCGCATAATTTCAGAGAGGGGTTGTGTGTACAGCACAAATAGGATGGGACCTAAAACAGAGCCTTGGGGCACACCAAACTGGACGGTAGCGGGTGCAGAGGATGAACAACAGACAGAGACTGTTTGAGTGCGATTGGAAAGGTAGGACTGGAACCAAGACAGAGCGATGTCAGAGATACCGAACACTTTATGGAGACGTGTGAGCATGATAGAATGGTCGATGGTGTCGAATGCAGCCGAGAGATCAAGGAGAGATAGAAGAGAGATTTGATTTTGATCAAGAGCAGTCAGAATATCATTTGCAATTTTTACAAGAGCAGTTTCAGGGCTGTGTCCAGTGCGATAAGCCGACTGATAAGGGTAAGAGAGGTTGTTGGCGGTGATATGATCAGAGATCTGTGCGAGAACAATTTTTTCAAGGACTTTGGATAAGAAAGGTAGGTTGGAAACAGGTCGATAGTTTTTGAGGTTATTGGGGTCAAGACTAGGTTTCTTTAAAAGAGGTCTGACCAGGGCAGATTTGAAGGAAAAGGGAAAGATACCAGATGACAGGGAATTGTTGATGACAGT
>JAPXFY010000021.1:73694668-73704668 GCA_030674185.1 Monoplex corrugatus | reverse complement strand
TTTGTCTTGTCTGTTTGATTCTGTTTGTCTGTCTGTCTGTTTGATTCTGTTTTCTGTCTGTTGTCTGTTTGTCTGTCTGTTTTTGATTCTGTGTCTGTCTGTTTTTCTGTTGTCTGTTCTGTTGATTCTTGTCTGTCTTTTGTCTTTTTCTTCTTTGTTCTCGTCTGTTTGATTCTTCTGTTTGTTCTGTTGTCTGTTTGTCTTTGTTGCTCTGTCTGTTGTTGTGGATTCTGTTGTCTGTCTTGTCCTGTCTGTTTGATTTCTTCTGTCTTTGTCTGTCTGCTTTTGATTCTTTTTTTTTGTTATTTTTTCTGTCTGTCCTGTTGATTCTGTTTGTCTGTCTGTCTGTTGATTCTGTTTCTGTCTGTGTTTTGTCGCTGTTTGATTCTGTTTGTTCTGTGCTTCTGTTTATCTGTTGTCGTCTGTCCCTCCCTCTTTGTCCAGCTGGATGTTAGCAAACAATGTGCTAATGCAGCTACCCTTGGAAATAACAAAGTATCCTGGTTGTTGTCGCCTTGTCTGTGTCCCTGTCTACCTGTCTGTGTCCCTGTCTACCTGTCTTGTTGTCTCCCTGTGTCCTGTCTACCTGTCTGTGTCCCTGTCTACCTGTCTGTGTCCCTGTCTACCTGTCTGTGTCCCTGTCTACCTGTCTGTGTCCCTGTCTACCTGTCTGTGTCCCTGTCTACCTGTCTGTGCGTGTCTACTTTGATCTCTCTCCAACGATATGCTGTTTTACACACACATATACACGCGCGCGCACACACACACACACACACAACGCACGCAGGCACACACACACACACACACGCACGCGCACGTATACACAAACACACACACGCACGTGCACATGCACGCAAGCGCACACACGTACAAATACACACACAGACACACAGACACACCGTCTAATATCACTTGTAGTGAAAACACGTTAAATCAAAGAACGGACACACACACACACACACACACACACACTCCTCTCTCTCTCTCTCTCTCTCTCTCTCTGTCTGTCTCACACACACACACACCTCTCTCTCTCTCACAAACACACACAAACACACACAACACACACACACACAACAAACAACACACACACACACACACACACACAAAACACACAACCACACACCACACACAAACGTCGTCGTTGATATGAAATAATCGACCGTTTATTTCAAAAGCGAGATTGAAGAAGAGAAAGCTAGCAAGAACACATAGCCTACAAAATGGACGAAAGAAGCAAGGTAGAACTTTCCCCACCCAAGTCGTTGTCCTTTACCCTTACACCGTTTCCTTTCCACCTTTCTACATTTCCACCTTTCCACATTTCTACATTCCACCTTTCTACATTTCCACATTTCCCCTTTCTACATTTCCACCTTTCCACATTTCCACCTTTCTACATTTCCACCTTTCCATCTTTCTACATTTCCACATTTCCACCTTTCTACATTCCACATTTCCACATTCCACCATTCTACATTTCCACATTCCACCTTTCTACATTTCCACCTTTCCACCTTTCTACATTTCCACCTTTCCACATTTCTACATTTCCACCTTTCCACATTTCCACCTTTCTACATTTCCACCTTTCCACATTTCTACATTTCCACATTTCCATCTTTCTACATTTCCACATTTCCACCTTTCTACATTTCCACATTTCCACATTTCTACATTTCCACCTTTCCACATTTCCACATTTCCACCTTTCTACATTTCTACATTTCCACCTTTCCACCTTTCCACCTTTCCAACTTTCCACATTTCCACCTTTCCACATTTCCACCTTTCCACCTTTCCACATTTCCACATTTCCACCTTTCCACATTTCCACATTTCCACCTTTCCACATTTCCACCTTTCCACCTTTCCACATTTCCATATTTCTACCTTTCTACATTTCCACCTTTCTACATTTCCACATTTCCACATTTCTACCTTTCTACATTTCCACCTTTCTACATTTCCACCTTTCCACCTACTTTCCACTTTCATTTCCACATTTCCACATTCCTCCACATTTCCACTTATCTCACTTTCCTACTTTCACATTTCCACCTTTCTACATTTCCACATTTCCACCTTTCTACATTTTCCACATTTCCACCTTTCATTCTACATTTCCACATTTCCACCTTTCTCACATTTCCACCTTTCCACATTTCACATTTCCACCTTTCCACATTTCACATTTCCACCTTTCTACATTTCCACATTTCCACCTTTCCACATTTCCACCTTTCTACATTTCTTTCCCCATTTCCACCTTTCTACTTTCCACATTTCCACCTTTCCACATTTCCACCTTTCCACATTTCCACCTTTCCACATTTCCACCTTTCCCACCTTTCCACTTTCCACATTTCCACATCTTTCCACCTTTCCACCTTTACTCCACATTTCCACCTTTCCACATTTCCACCTTTCCACATTTCCACCTTTCCACCTTTCCACCTTTCCACATTTCCACCTTTCACACCTTTCCACCTTTCCACTTTCCACCATCACTTTACATTCACTCAGAATGGTGGACGTACAGTCAGCGATCTTTCCAAGCTGTCACCACACACACCACACCCACACCCACACCACACCACACACACACCACACACACACACACACGACACACACACCACACACTACCACGCACACGCGCACACCACACACCACACCACACACACACACACAACACACACACACACACAACTCCGAGCAATCAATTCATTGTTCCCCCCCCCCCCCACTCTCACAGCGGGCTGATTGGCAAAGGCATGGACTCAAAATCTGGTGTCTTGAGTTCAACCCCTATTCTCTAACATTAAAAACTGTCCTGTTCACTGCCTGTCTTAATGTTTCCATTATTCTGATGGTGTCAGCTTAGTCTTTCATAGGTCCACTGGCCTGTTCACTGCCCGTCTTTATGTTTCCATTATTCTGATGGTGTCAGCTTAATGTTTCCATCATTCTGGTGGTGCAGCATGTTTCCATCATTCTGGTGGTGTCAGCATAATGTTTCCATCATTCTGGTGGTGTCAGCTTAATGTTTCCATCATTCTGGTGGTGTCAGCATAATGTTTCCATCATTCTGGTGGTGTCAGCATAATGTTTCCATTATTCTGGTGGTGTCAGCATAATGTTTCCATCATTCTGGTGGTGTCAGCATAATGTTTCCATCATTCTGATGGTGTCAGCATAATGTTTCCATTATTCTGGTGGTGTCAGCTTAATGTTTCCATCATTCTGGTGGTGTCAGCATAATGTTTCCATCATTCTGATGGTGTCAGCATAATGTTTCCATTATTCTGGTGGTGTCAGCTTAATGTTTCCATCATTCTGGTGGTGTCAGCTTAATGTTTCCATCATTCTGGTGGTGTCAGCATAATGTTTCCATCATTCTGATGGTGTCAGCATAATGTTTCCATTATTCTGATGGTGTCAGCTTAATGTTTCCATTATTCTGGTGGTGTCAGCATAATGTTTCCATCATTCTGATGGTGTCAGCTTAATGTTTCATAGGTCTCTCTCCACTGTCCTCTTTCCAGACTTTACCAGCGCATACACGTGCCATTTACATGTAACCAAGATTAAGGCTGATAAAATACCCGCACAAAATATACACTAGGTAAAACACAGTCTAGGTAGGGCCTCAGGACCTGGCCAGTCCATGCGCTTATGCGCAGGCTTAAGGCTTGTGCCATGATCACCATACACATGGCACCTGTGACGTTAGTGTATATGGAATTCATTCCGAGCGCGGAGACGTCATCTTGAGAAACTGAAACTGAAACTGAAATTTAAGATCTTGCCAAAGCAAAGCGTCATGTACTGGTTCATGGCTTATGCCTTGAGCAGTTACCATCTTCTCCATCAATGGCGTCATTATGCCTTGAGCAGTTACCATCTTCTCCATCAATGGCGTCATTATGCCTTGAACAGTTACCATCTTCTGCATCAATGTCGTCATTATGCCTTGAACAGTTACCATCTTCTGCATCAATGGCGTCATTATGCCTTGAGCAGTTACCATCTTCTGCATCAATGGCGTCATTATGCCTTGAACAGTTACCATCTTCTGCATCAATGGCGTCATTATGCCTTGAACAGTTACCATCTTCTGCATCAATGGCGTCATTATGCCTTGAGCAGTTACCATCTTCTGCATCAATGGCGTCATTATGCCTTGAACAGTTACCATCTTCTGCATCAATGGCGTCAGTGCATGTGTCATGGGATTTAGGCCAAACGCTGAGGAGCTGCCTTGAGAAACTGATACTGATACATGATGCCGTGCTGTCATGATGATCTCTGTCTTGGGGGTTGTGGAAGTGTGTTGGACAGCTGATGTGAGCGGCGTGGGGATAGTGACACAGGAACGGTGCTTTAAATGAAGATGCAACAAGAACAAAACGCAAACAAAACAAAAAAAGAAATAAAAGAGAAATCAAATGGTTACAAGTTAGAATAATATGCAGCAAGAACAAAATGAAATAAACAAGAAATTAGACTTGGATGGTTACAAATTAGATTAATCCAGCGACTAGTGCCAGCAGATATTATCTAGATGAACATGAGTGTACAAATTGATGTCTGCTCATTTTGTAAAAATCAACAAGACTGCTTACGTCATCTTGTTTGGAAATGCAGAAATGTACAATTTGTCCAGCAGTAGCTCTAAGTAGCTCCAATAATCTCTGTGACAATGCCATCTCAGTAATATTTAATGAATTAATTGTATTATTTGGATACGATAGACTTTTCAGATCAGATCCTATATTTGACATGATTTTGCGGCAGACTAAGTTCTGCATCAATTAATGCTAATAGAAAGACTGCATTCCACAAACTCCTTCATTCTGGAGATACCTGAACATTGTCTACAAGATCGGAAAACATGTGTCACATATAAACATGAATTACAACAGATTTCAAACTGACTGGGATTCCTACACAGCACTGATTGAAACTCAGACTTGATCATCAGTACCATTGTCTTGGAGAAACTCATCTGTTTGAAAAATATACTGTATATGTAATGTACTTGCTGTAAACCTTACATCTGCATGGTAATGTAGTGAAAACACAAATATAAACTGAAAAGTGAATTAAACCAGACAAAAAGAGATGACAGCCCAGCCCGATGAATGGTCGGGAACATCGGTGTCTCAGCAAGGTGGCTGTGTTTGTTTTGTTGAGTTTTAACCGTTTTGCTTTGACGTCCGATTGACTCATGAAATGAGTCCGTTCCCGACCCTCCCCGACCCGAACCGCCGTCTCCCGACATGTTGACTTTGTCTGTAGCTGATATAACCGGCGCCAGGAAAGTAGCTGTCAAATCGGTTGAGAGAATTTGCATACAGTGTGTATATGCATTTGTAAGAATTGCTGATATTGAGTGATTGTGTTTTTCAGTGAAGATTTGATCAGTGTGGTGTGTGCTGGTTTAGTCGTCTGTATTTTGTTGTTGTTTGGGTTTGATGCGTGATGGTGTCAGTTTGTGTCCAGTGTATAAAGTTTGATTTTACCCAGTGTCTTGGTCAATTAAAGACTGCTTCTATTTAAGGTCTCTATTTATACTTGTGACGTGTGTCTTTGGTTGATCCAGCCGTACCAGGAAAAGGCAGTGGAATCCCCGAACAGGGAGACACGCCAAGTGGTTTTACAGCTATCCTATCATGTAACATGCTGTGGAGGTGTCTAACTTTGTAATAGTACGACTGAAAGCACGGACCAGGATCTGAATTAAATGTCAATCAAGATTAGCTAGTGTAAATATGGTTTGGTAATTCTGTGCACCGTGTGTGTGTGTGTGTGTGTGTGTGCGCGCGCGCGCGCGTGTGTGTGTGTCTATGTGTGTGATTGTGTGTATGTGTCTGTGTACGCGCGCGTGAGTGTGCGTGTATGCATGTGTGTGTACATGTGCTCGCACGCGCGTGCGTGTGTACACCGTGCGAACGCGTTCCTAGAGACGGCTTGAATATACTGATAAAGATTTCCACTGAATTTCTGGTCAGAAACAAAAACACAGGCGGCAGCCCAAAGCGTCCAGCCAAGGAATCAATATTTCAGACCATGCAACACTGCACACTGGTTGTTGTTGTTTTTTTCCAACTTCCATCTGTCACTGAACTAGGCCTAAGCCCTTCTCCATGCTGTAACATCTCTACACTGTATTCTGAATACGCTGGAGGCATGCAACACAAAAAGCAGGCAAACCAGAGAGCGGACAGTTACTGTAATCGACATAAGATCAGAGAAGTGGCAAGTTTACATGCTGCTGAAGCTGAAAGACAACGGCGAACAGAATTGTAACATCGCAGTTGACAGTAACACGACTGACATATTTGAGTCATGAATTTCTGTGTAGAAAGTTGAGGATCAAGAACGACAGCAAGGTTGTCAAAAGATGACACTAGACCAAAACCTTTCCCGACTGATGTAGATGACCGCGTGGACGTTAGTGTTACGTTTGCATAGTAACGAACTTTGTTAGACGGCGTGATATCTTTGGCGTCAGCTCTGTAACATTCTCTTTTCCCCAACTGAATTAAAAAGGGGAAGGAGACAAAGTTTGGGGAGGGGGGGGTGTGGTCCCACTGAGGGTTAAACTCACGTCATCTGTGTTGTCAGCATGGCGCTGTACATGTAGTGTGTACCACCAGTATATCCCCTGTGTTGTCAGCATGGCACTGTACATGTAGTGTGTACCACCAATATATCCCCTGTGTTGTCAGCATGGCACTGTACATGTAGTGTGTACCACCAATATATCCCCTGTGTTGTCAGCATGGCACTGTACATGTAGTGTGTACCACCAGTATATCCCCTGTGTTGTCAGCATGGCGCTGTACATGTAGTGTGTACCACCAGTATATCCCCTGTGTTGTCAGCATGGCACTGTACATGTAGTGTGTACCACCAGTATATCCCCTGTGTTGTCAGCATGGCGCTGTACATGTAGTGTGTACCACCAATATATCCCCTGTGTTGTCAGCATGGCACTGTACATGTAGTGTGTACCACCAGTATATCCCCTGTGTTGTCAGCATGGCGCTGTACATGTAGTGTGTACCACCAATATATCCCCTGTGTTGTCAGCATGGCGCTGTACATGTAGTGTGTACCACCAATATATCCCCTGTGTTGTCAGCATGGCGCTGTACATGTAGTGTGTACCACCAATATATCCCCTGTGTTGTCAGCATGGCGCTGTACATGTAGTGTGTACCACCAGTATATCCCCTGTGTTGTCAGCATGGCACTGTACATGTAGCGTGTACCACCAATATATCCCCTGTGTTGTCAGCATGGCGCTGTGCATGTAGCGTGTACCACCAGTATATCCCCTGTGTTGTCAGCATGGCGCTGTACATGTAGTGTGTACCACCAGTATATCCCCTGTGTTGTCAGCATGGCGCTGTGCATGTAGCGTGTACCACCAGTATATCCCCTGTGTTGTCAGCATGGCACTGTACATGTAGTGTGTACCACCAGTATATCCCCTGTGTTGTCAGCATGGCACTGTACATGTAGTGTGTACCACCAGTATATCCCCTGTGTTGTCAGCATGGCGCTGTACATGTAATGTGTACCACCAGTATATCCCCTGTGTTGTCAGCATGGCGCTGTACAGGTAGTGTGTACCACCAGTATATCCCCTGTGTTGTCAGCATGGCGCTGTGCATGTAGTGTGTACCACCAATATATCCCCTGTGTTGTCAGCATGGCGCTGTGCATGTAGTGTGTACCACCAATATATCCCCTGTGTTGTCAGCATGGCACTGTACATGTAGTGTGTACCACCAATATATCCCCTGTGTTGTCAGCATGGCGCTGTACATGTAGTGTGTACCACCAGTATATCCCCTGTGTTGTCAGCATGGCACTGTACATGTAGTGTGTACCACCAATATATCCCCTGTGTTGTCAGCATGGCACTGTACATGTAGTGTGTACCACCAGTATATCCCCTGTGTTGTCAGCATGGCACTGTAGTGTGTACCACCAGTATATTCCCTGTGTTGTCAGCATGGCACTGTACATGTAGTGTGTACCACCAGTATATTCCCTGTGTTGTCAGCATGGCGTGGTACATGTAGTGTGTACCACCAATATATCCCCTGTGTTGTCAGCATGGCGCTGTGCATGTAGTGTGTACCACCAGTATATCCCCTGTGTTGTCAGCATGGCACTGTACATGTAATGTGTACCACCAGTATATCCCCTGTGTTGTCAGCATGGCGCTGTACATGTAGTGTGTACCACCAATATATCCCCTGTGTTGTCAGCATGGCGCTGTACATGTAGTGTGTACCACCATATATCCCCTGTGTTGTCAGCATGGCACTGTACATGTAGTGTGTACCACCAATATATCCCCTGTGTTGTCAGCATGGCACTGTAGTGTGTTACCACCAGTATATCCCCTGTGTTGTCAGCATGGCGCTGTACATGTAATGTGTACCACCAGTATATCCCCTGTGTTGTCAGCATGGCGCTGTGCATGTAGTGTGTACCACCAATATATCCCCTGTGTTGTCAGCATGGCGCTGTACATGTAATGTGTACCACCAATATATCCCCTGTGTTGTCAGCATGGCGCTGTACATGTAGTGTGTACCACCAGTATATCCCCTGTGTTGTCAGCATGGCGCTGTACATGTAGCGTGTACCACCAATATATCCCCTGTGTTGACAGCATGGCGCTGTGCATTAGTGTGTACCACCAATATATCCCCTGTGTTGTCAGCATGGCGCTGTGCATTAGTGTGTACCACCAGTATATCCCCTGTATTGTCAGCATGGCACTGTACATGTAGTGTGTACCACCAGTATATCCCCTGTATTGTCAGCATGGCACTGTACATGTAGTGTGTACCACCAATATATCCCCTGTGTTGACAGCATGGCGCTGTGCATTAGTGTGTACCACCAATATATCCCCTGTGTTGTCAGCATGGCGCTGTGCATTAGTGTGTACCACCAGTATATCCCCTGTATTGTCAGCATGGCACTGTACATGTAGTGTGTACCATCAGAGTATTAAAGTCACGGCCCTTACAGTGTAAACATGGCGCTGTAATGGCTAAAGTAACGAGTTGACTCTTGTAACAAGAGTCGTGAACTCAGGATCTGGTGTCTCCTGCTCAATCCCTGGCACTGGCTCGCCATTTTAATTAATCGTTTGATTCCCTCACTCTTTCTACCAGCTTACTGCACTTAACCTTTTGGGGCACTCATTCTATCCACCAGCTTCCTGCAGAAAGCTGGTGAATAGGGTGAGGGAGTCATAGGGTTAAGTTTTGGCATTGCTAGCATGGTTGACAATACAGGATGCTGGTGGACAGGGTGCAGGAGTCAAAGAGTTAAGTTTTCGGCTTCCCTAGCATGGTTGACAACACAGAATCTGGTGGACAGGGTGCAGGAGTCAAAGCGTTAATACTTCAGTCATTCTAGTAATGTCTGCTCAGTGTGTCATAGGTCCTGTCCCACTCCCCCCTCTCTCTTTCTCTCTCTCTTTCTCTCCCGTCCTCCTCTATCTATCTATCTCCCTCCCCCTCTCTCTCTCTCTCCTCCTCTCTCTTCTCTCTCTCCTCCTCTATCTCTCTTTCTCTTCTCTCTCCTCTCCCCTCTCTCTCTCTCTCTCCGTCCTCTATCTCTCTTTCTCTCTCTCCCTTCCCCTCTCTCTCTCTCTCTCGTCCTCTATCTCTCTTTCTCTCTCTCCCTTCCCCTCTCTCTCTCTCTCTCGTCCTCTATCTCTCTTTCTCTCTGTCCCTTCCCCCTCTCTCTCTCTCCCGTCCTCTATCTCTCTTTCTCTCTCTCCCTTCCCCCCCTCTCTCTCTCTCCCGTCCTCTATCTCTCTTTCTCTCTCTCTCCTTCCCCTCTCTCTCTCGTCCTCTATCTCTCTTTCTCTCTCTCCCTTCCCCCCTCTCTCTCTCTCCTCTCTCTTCTCTCTCTGTTTAGACCCTTCTCATGATTAAGTTTTGTGACTCGGCAAGAC
>JAPXFY010000021.1:73662168-73689668 GCA_030674185.1 Monoplex corrugatus | reverse complement strand
TTTGGTGGAAGCACTGCAGTGTTGGATGTGTCGTCAGTGGTGGAAGCACTGCAGTGTTGGATGTGTCGTCAGTAGTGGAAGCACTGCAGTGTTGGATGTGTCGTCAGTAGTGAAGCACTGCAGTGTTGGATGTGTCGTCAGTCGTGGAAGCACTGCAGTGTTGGATGTGTCGTCAGTGGTGGAAGCACTGCAGTGTTGGATGTGTCGTCAGTGGTGGAAGCACTGGAGTGTTGGATGTGTCGTCAGTAGTGGAAGCACTGCAGTGTTGGATGTGTCGTCAGTCGTGGAAGCACTGCAGTGTTGGATGTGTCGTCAGTAGTGGAAGCACTGGAGTGTTGGATGTGTCGCCAGTGGTGGAAGCACTGCAGTGTTGGATATGTCGTTCAGTGGTGGAAGCACTGCAGTGTTGGGTGTGTCGTCAGTGGTGGAAGCACTGCAGTGTTGGGTGTGTCGTCAGTGGTGGAAGCACTGCAGTATTGGGTGTGTCGTCAGTGGTGGAAGCACTGCAGTGTTGGGTATGACGTCAGTAGGTCCAGCAGAACAGCAAGGCGTTCAGGGCTACAGTTCTGACAACATTTATAACACTGTATCAAGGAATGCGGGGGGAATGAGAGAGAGAGAGAGACGGGGGGGGGGGGGGGGCAACTCGCTCTGTTGTACTTCTGCGTTCAGGTTTGGAGTTTTGAGTTTGTTCAAGAAAGATTCATGGCACTGGGACAGTTCCATATGCGATTCACCCAAGTCTGTCAGCAATTATCTAGCACACTCCCTGAGCCTGCGCCAAACTTTATGGCTGGCAAGGTCTTGAAATTGGGGAGGAGGGGGGGGGGAACAAAGATCAACGGAACACTAAGCTGACATCAGCAGAACGATAACAACATTGAGATGGGCGGTGACCAGCCCAGTTTTGAATGTTGCGGGAAGGGTTTTGATTGGAGTTAGTTTGGTGTGATCAGGACTCAGGTTTTGCATCCATATGAGGCACGTTCACGTTGGCTCGTAGATCGTATGATTATCAAAGTGCACGTTAGTCTGGCCAACTGCACCATCATCAGCAAAAACAAATGGATTGGCCACATTATCCGAAGACAGGTGCTTCATGTACCTGCATGCAGTTATGACCCATTATGAAATCATTCAAAGAGAGCAGACTAACATCACTCGGACTCTCCTTCACTGGACACCAAAAAAAAGACGCAAGAGAAGAAGACCTGGGAACAGCTGCTGACAAAAGCGGAAGAAGAACTCAAAGCCTTTATGCACACACAGGCTACCATACAGAGACAGGCTAGAACAGACAGGAGAGTTGAACTTCCGTTGCTACTCACGTTGCTGTTGGCGTAACGTGCAGCAAATGAACATGTCCGGTGGGCAGAGCACACTGTGCAGCCGAAACGATGTTACTGCAGTGTCTGCAGATACTGACTCTGTTGGCTGAAAGAGAACCGACTACAAGAGTGTGACAGAAAATGACGATAGTAATGACGATACTGATGATGATGATGGTGATGATGATGAAGATGATGATGATGATGATGATGATGATGATGATGATGATGATGATGATGATGACGACGACGATGATAACAATGATAATAATAATGATGATAATAATAAGAATAAGAATAACAGAGAACAGGATCAAGCTATTGTAACACTTTCCCTGTTTATGCAAAACTTGATACAGAAACACGTTCTCCTGCTGGTTTCAGGCTGCATTTCAGCACCGTCAGTAGCTTTCGTTTTGACGATCGTTCTGTGAGTGGTGTTTGATGTGTGCACAGGAGATCTGAAAGGTAAGGCCCATGAAGATCCATAAAACAGCGATATGCGAGGCTTGCAATAATATAGTGTAACAAGATTTGATGGTAACCAATGGAGTTCTTTCAGAAGTGGTGTTACGGAATTATGCTTTTTTTTCTCTGCTTGTCTTTATCCCATTTTTACAGACGGAAGAAAGATAAGTAGATAAATAAATAAAGTGATAAATAAACAATTAAAGATGGAAGAAAATAAGTAAGTGAATTAAATGGATAAGTAAACAATTACAGATGGGAGGGAAATGAATAAATAAGTAAACGAATGAATGAATATAAAAAATCATCATCATCATCATCATCAGGTGCCCTGCCGCATGGCGTTGGCGATCATGGACTTCCATCTGCCTCTATCTCTCGTTGCCTCTAGCATCTCCCCCACCCTCCCCGTCCCCAGCCACTCTGCAAGTCCGTCCAGCATTTTCTCTCTGGGTCTACCCGGTGCTCTCTTTCCCTCCAGCTTTCCCGTTGTGACCAAGTGCTCCAAATCCCCCTTCCTCATAAAATGGCCTGTAAATGTTGCTTGTCTTTTCCTAATCTTCCTTATGAGTGATCTACGTGTGTCTGCCTCCATCAAGACTGTCTCGTTTGTTTTCTTTGCTGTCCATGGAACCCTCAACATTCTTCTTAGAAACCACATCTCGGCTGCCTCAATATTGTTCTAGCTTTGTTTGTTGACTGTCCACGCCTCGCATCCGTACAACAGTATTGGTTCTATATAATATTCAAGAACTCTCTTCCTGGTGTTAATTGATAGGCATTTGTTGGTAAGAATGCTTGTCATCTTCTTGAATGCTGTTTTGGCTTGGCCGATTCTGCCGGCTATTTCCGATGTGCATCTGCCGTCTGATGAAATGATCGTTCCCAGGTATTTGAATTTATCAACCTGTGTTAAGGTTGTGCCATTTGCTGTTATTTTGAGTGAGGGGATTTCATGTTTTTTACTGATCACCATGACTTCAATCTTCCTGCTGTTTAGTTCCAGCCCCTTACCTTTGCTTTCTATTTCTAGTATATTCACAAGGTTTTGTAGGTCTCTTTCACTTTCTGCAATTAGCACGGTGTCATTTGCATATCGAATGTTGTTTATCATTTTCCTTCCAACCTTTAATCCAGGGTCTTCTTCTAGGTTTCTCATGATGTTTTCGCTGTAAAGTGAAAACAGATCTGATGACAAAACACAACCCTGTCTGACTCCTCTTATACCTGCGAAATATTGTAGTTGCCGGTCTCTCTTCCCATGTCTTTGATCACCTCTTCCCTCTCTCCCTCCCTCCACACACACGCACGCACACACACACACACACACACACACATACACCACACACACACACACACACACACACACACACACACACACACACACACACACACACACCCACACACACACACACACAACACACCACACACGCACAGCTCAGCTCACACACGCACTAGTGCATAGCAACGGCGCCGGAAGCTGGTTACCTTGGTAACGGATTGTCAGTCTTAACTACCAGACCATTAGTGTCACAACAATTGGCTACTGGTACAGGTATTGGCTATTGATACAGGTATTGGCTACTGGTACAGGTATTGGCTACTGGTACAGGTTTTGGCTACTGGTACAGGTATTGGCTACTGATACAGGTATTGGCTACTGATACAGGTATTGGCTACTGATATTGGCTACTGATACAGGTATTGGCTACTGGTACAGGTATTGGCTACTGATACAGGTATTGGCTACTGATACAGGTTTTGGCTACTGATACAGGTTTTGGTTACTGATACAGGTATTGGCTACTGGTACAGGTATTGGCTACTCATACAGGTATTGGCTACTCATACAGGTATTGGTTACTCATACAGGTATTGGCTACTGGCACAGGTATTGTCTACTGATACAGTTATTGGCTACTGATAAGGGTATTGGCTACTGATACAGTTATTGGCTACTGATACAGGTATTGGCTACTCATACAGGTATTGGCTACTGGCAGGTATTGGCTACTGATACAGGTATTGGCTACTGATACAGGTATTGGCTACTGATACAGGTATTGGCTACTGATACAGGTATTGGCTACTGATACAGTTATTGGCTACTGATACAGGTATTGGCTACTGATACAGGTATTGGCTACTGATACAGGTATTGGCTACTGGACAGGTATTGGCTACTGATACAGGTATTGGCTATCGATACAGGTATTGGCTACTGATACAGTTATTGGCTACTGATACAGGTATTGGCTACTGATACAGGTATTGGCTACTGATACAGGTATTGGCTACTGATACAGGTATTGGCTACTGATACAGGTATTGGCTACTGATACAGGTATTGGCTACTGATACAGGTATTGGCTACTGATACAGTTATTGGCTACTGATACAGTTATTGGCTACTGATACAGGTATTGGCTATCGATACAGGTATTGGCTACTGATACAGTTATTGGCTACTGATACAGGTATTGGCTACTGATACATTTATTGGCTACTGATACAGTTATTGGCTATCGATACAGGTATTGGCTACTGATACAGGTATTGGCTGAAGTAGTGATGAAGGCGTTCTGTCATATATAGCAGTGTGCGGGGGATTTCCTTCACTGAACTTTGCTTCACGCTGCCTTCCTCTGTGTGCTATCTTATTCAATCTGTTTTTGATTCCACGTCTTTTTTTTTTAAATTTTCATACTGTGTGTGTTTTGGCCCATGTTGTATGTTTTGGAGTATAAAGTTTGTTCAAGAGATATTCATCCTTTTTTGAATCTGATTTGATCGTTTCGTACTTTCTTTATTTCCGTTTGTTGTTGTCGTTGTTGTTGTTTGTTTCTTTGTTTTGTTTTGTTTTGTTTTGTTCTTTTATGTTGATTCCAGTTTCATTTGTTTTGCATGTTTTCCTATATACTATATCGCTCTCTCTCTCTCTCATTTTCTTTTCTTTTTGTTTGTTTGTTTTGTTTGCAGTTTATGTTTCATCTATGCAGTATCCGCTTTTGTTTTAGTTTTGTTTTGACAGAGAGACAACGAAGGGGAGAGAGAGAGAGAGAGAGAGAGGAGAGAGAGAGAGAGAGAGAGAGAGAGAGAGAGAGAGCATTCTTACTTTCTACGGTGGTGGTAAAAGCACATGAATACTTACAGCCATTCTTTGCCCATGTAGCAGGCCCTATCTACACTTATACAATGCGTTGTAAGACAAACTTCAGTCATTTAAGCCATAGCCCCCTCATGAGTTGGTGTGAATTACAAAATAAATCACTAAAATATGTTGTAATCACACAAGCATTGTTTCTCGTGTAAGCCAAGCAAATTTACAAGAAAGAAAAAAAAACTACATGAACAAGTGACAGAAGAAAAAAAAATGAAACAAATAAACAAACACCTGTCTATGGGAACTTCTTTCCTCCTTTCCAGAGATTGATCAGTAACATCACCAAGTTTTTCATTCTTTCTTCATTTCCTGTTGAGAGAGGTAAAGTTTTGTTTAGAACTTTAGTTGTTTAGGGATGTTCCCGTATTTTTGCCGAATTCTTTTCTTTGGTCATTTGAGGCAGAACACCCTGAAATAAGATGCAGACCTCTTCATCTTCGATGACACATTATTTACACAATAAACCATCTGCATCAGGTGCTGTATATTTTTAGGAATGTACAGCAATTTCTGACACATTGCATCTAAATTTTGCAAGGGCTTCTGTAATAGAGCATTTCTATCCATTAACATGTGGGGCTCAATACATTTGAACTTTTAAACATTTTGTTAAATCAGCAATCATAAGAGAGAGACAGAGTGGGGAAGGAGGGAGGGGGAAATTGAGAGCAGGACGCTGACAGACAGACGTCATCATACCATAAAAAGATGACCGTTTTTATCGTATTCCCAAGACAGCGTCATCGATTGCTGCCTAGTATGTCATCGATTCTGTCGGAGACCCGGACTTGGGCTCTTGCTTTAACTCTTTCAGTCCCGCAGCCTGTCCACAAGCTGCAAAAAGTTAACCCTTTGACTCCCTCGTCCTCAGCCTGGACAGGGTGAGGGACTCAAAGGGTTAAGTTTTTGCATGGCTGTCAAGGCTGACAATGCAGAATGCTGGTGGACAGGGTGAGGGAGTCAAAGGGTTAGTTCTCAGAGCAGCTCCATGTTTTACTAACTCTCGACATGTGTGTGTGTGTGTGTGTGTGTGTGTGTGTGTGTGTGTGTGTGTGTGTGTGTGTGTGTGTGTGTTTGTGTGTGTGTTTGTGTGTGTATGTGTGTGGTGTGTGTATGTGTATGTATGTGTGTGTATATTGTTTGTTTGTGTGTGAGACAGACAGACAGACAGACAGACAGACAGACAGACGGACAGACAGAGAGAGAGAAACACGATTTCTCAGCACTAGAGGGATTCATGGCACTCGGACAGTTCCATGTGCGCTCCACCAAATCTGCCACCAGCACTTATCTGGTGGCGTCCCTGGCTCTTTCTCAATGGATCTTTAACAAATTCGGGTCGAAGATGCGTGGCGTCGACGAATCGCAGAAAGTTTGGAAATAATATAGCCAAGGTCAAGGTCAGAGGCACTCTCCTCCCAGATTCATGGATTTCACATTTTCTGAGGAAAGTGTGTGCACATTTGTTTATCTAGAATTGTTATATTGTTTTCATGTGTGAGTTTAACTGATGGTTTTCATTTAGCGTCAACTTTATTTCATTTCATGCTTACTTCAAAATCACGGCAACCTGGACAAGTACAAAATCTGGATTTTTTGTAATATATATACTATATATGTATATATATATACATGTATATATAAAAATTATATATACATGTATATATATATATATATATATATATATATATATATATATATATATATATATATATATATAAAGGGGTTTTGTTCGAATGGCTTGACAAGCTAGCTTTCCTGTCTGTCTGTCTGTCTGTCTTTCTTTCTATACTTTTCAAGGAAAGAGAGAATGGTGTAACCAACAGAAAAGCTACATCTCTGTCAATTTGCAACTCCTTCAATCCTCCCTCAGCGCTGACAGCGATAATGAGAAACACAAGTGCTCTTGTTATCTTCTTCTGCTTCTGCTTCTTTTTTCCGCCTTTATCGACTGCAGGGAAGGCGCCTCTCTCACACACTCTCGCATTCTACATCTCTCTCTCTCTCTCTCTCTCTCTCTCTCTCTCTCTCTCTCTCTCTCTCTCTCTCTCTCTCTCTCTCTCTCTGTCAGTGTGTGCGTGTGTGTGTGTTTTGAGGACAATATAAGCAAAGATATTCCAGCTTGTTTGTGGATAGATGCGTGTGTGTGTGCTCGTGTTCACGCGTGCGCGTGATTTATGTTGTTTAACGGTGCCTGTCCTATCAAAAAAATAGAAAAACAAAACAAAACAAAACCGAGAATAATCAGCAATCTCTCAGTTATGGAGCCATTCTGAGCGAGAGACCCAATCCTTCACTTGTAAGAGAAATACGTGGTACAAGATATACGTGATACAAGATATACATGGTACAAGATATACATGGTACAAGATATACTGTCCGCATAGATATACCTGGTACAAGATATACATGGTACAAGATATACATGGTACAAGATATACGTGGTACAAGATATACATGGTACAAGATATACGTGGTGCAAGATATACATGGTACAAGATATACGTGGTACAAAATATACAAGGTACAAGATATACGTGGTACAAGATATACAAGGTACAAGATATACGTGGTACAAGATATACGTGGTACAAGATATACGTGGTACAAGATATACGTGGTACAAGATATACGTGGTACAAGATATACATGGTACAAGATATACATGGTACAAGATATACGTGTACAAGATATACGTGATACAAGATATACATGGTACAAGATATACATGGTACAAGATATACGTGGTACAAGATATACGTGGTACAAGATATACGTGGTACAAGATATACAAGGTACAAGATATACGTGGTACAAGATATACATGGTACAAGATATACAAGGTACAAGATATACGTGGTACAAGATATACAAGATATACAATGTACAATATATACAAGGCACAAGATATACAAGGTACAAGATATACAAGGTACAAGATATACAAGGTACAAGATATACAAGGTAAAGATATACGTAGTACAAGATATACAAGGTACAAGATATACGTGGTACAAGATATACGTGGTACAAGATATACAAGGTACAAGATATACAAGGTACAAGATATACAAGGTACAAGATATACAAGGTACAAGATATACAAGGTACAAGATATACAAGGTACAAGATATACAAGGTACAAGATATACAAGGTACAAAATATACATGGTACAAAATATACAAGGTACAAGATATACAAGGTACAAGATATACAAGGTACAAAATATACATAGGTACAAGAATATATGGTACAAGGTACAAGATATACAAGGTACAAGATATACAAGGTACAAGATATATATGGTACAAGGTACAAGATATACAAGGTACAAGATATACAAGGTAAAGATATACAAGGTACAAGATATACATGGTACAAGATATACAAGGTAAAGATATACAAGGTACAAGATATACATGGTACAAGATATACAAGGTACAAGATATACAAGGTACAAGATATACGTAAGTATACGTACAAGATATACAAGGTAAAGATATACAAGATATACTGGTAAAGATATACAAGGTACAAGATATACAAGGTAAAGATATACAAGGTACAAGATATACATGGTACAAGATATACAAGGTACAAGATATACAAGGTACAAGATATACAAGGTAAAGATATACAAGGTACAAGATATACATGGTACAAGATATACAAGGTAAAGATATACAAGATATACGTGGTACAAGATATACAAGGTACAATATATACAAGGTACAAGATATACAAGGTACAAAATATACATGGTACAAGATAAAACAAAATCACACAGTTCTTCTGCTATTTCTCTTTTGATTCTGTTCTTTTCCTCATCATGATTATTCCTAATAGCATTTTTGTTGCATGACTCATCAAGCTGATTGTACGATGGAGTTCGCATTCTCTAGCCCCTGTTTTCTTTGGAAGTGCGATGAAAATTGAGTTTGACATTATCTTTGGGGATTTTTCCGGTGTCATAAATTTTATTTAGGAGGACTGTTATTATCTGAATACCAAATTCCTCCAGGGCTTCAATCACCTCTGTAGTAATATTGTCTGGTCCTGGGGCTTTTCCTGATTTCATCTTTTTCAATGATGCTAAAACATCACTTTTCATTATCGGTGATCCTTCATTATGAGTGGTCCTTCAACGTTCTTTCTTATAATGTGTTCTTCGTTTCTGTCATCGTAAAAAGGTCTTACATGTATTCTCCCCATCTATCTAATATCTTGTCTTTTTCCATGATAAGCGTACCAAAACTCACCTTTTCTCCTCTGCATAAAATCCTGACCTCACTCAATCCCCTCTGCAGCCTGTCTCCACTCGGAGGGGAATCACATTGCAATATATAATTGTATATAATATGCTCTCTATAATTTTCCATTGCTTTTATTCTTTCTCCCCATTTATAGCCGTGTGCGTGTGTGTGTGCGTGAGTGCGTTTGTGTGCGTGCGTGTGTGTGTGTCTGTTTCAGCGCTTAGATTTGATTTTATCAAGATTTTGCGCTATAAATATTGTAATTATTATTATAATTTATCTTTCAATTTTAAGCAACCAGTTGATGTGCATGTCTTTTTCCTATGGGAATTTCTTCAATTCTTCTGTACATACCCTGAGGATCTGTTTTGTGTTGGTCTTCTATTTCTTTGCACTTTGTTTTCAGCCAAACTTCCTTAGCTTCCTGTATCTGTGCTCTTTTCCTTTGCCTTTCTCCCTTCTTCCATCAAGCCTAGAATTTCTTTTGTCATCCAGTTCTTTTTTGCCTTTCTATCTGCTCTAGAGATCTCTTCACAAGCTTCATTTATCGAGTTTCTCAACTTTGTCCATTGTTCCTCACTTCCACCAACGTCTTCCAGAGCACTGAATTTGTTTTGAACATGTGCGTTAATTTTTTTTGCGTGTCGCTTCATCTGTCTTTAAGAGTCCAAGATTTAGTTTGATGTTTTTTTGGTCTGTTTCTTTTCCTTAAGTTCAGCCCATATCTTCCCTTTACAGGATTGTGGTCACTGTTGCAGTCTGCGCCTGGTAGTGTTTTTGCTGTCAGCAGAGAATTTCTAAATCTTTTATTGATCAGGAAGTAGTCAATTTGGTTTTTGGTATTATCTCATCCATGTCCATTTTCTTCTATTACGCTGCTCAAACCAGGTGTTTCCTACTATGAACTCATTCATCTGTGCCCATTCCGCAAGTTTCCCTCCCCTTTCATTCTGTGTACCAATGCCATGAGTTCTAACTATATCCTCCACCCTATCCTGTCCCACTTTAGCATTAAAATCTCCCATTATGACTGTAACTTCTTGTGATTTACATTGGGCCTTGGCCATCTCTAATACTCCATAGAAGTTGTCATTTTCACCCTGAGTACTTGTGGATGTTGGTGCTTACACCTGGATGGTATTGATATCAAATGGCTTACCATCCAATTTAACCAGCAAGACTCGGTCTGACACAGCCCTGTATCTCTAAGCTGCTTTTGATTTGACCCTGTCTATTATGATGCCTACTCCTCTTTCATATGTATTTCCACCAGAGTATATTATTGTATGCTCTCCTGATGTTATCATGCCTGCCCCCTTCCATCTTACTTCCCCTAGTCCTAAAATGTTAATGATAAGCCTTTGCATGTCAATCTTGACATTGTCTAATTTTGCCCTTTTGCAGCAATGTCCTCACATTCCGCGTTGCAATTTCAGTTGGCTTTTTTTCCAGTTTGATGGCAGTAGGATGCTACGGTCTGATGTCACCTGGGCAACATGACGGTCCCTACCGGACGAAGATGCTCCATAGCAGCCCCTATTTACGTCGTTATCCTCATTTTTCTTGCTTCGGCTGGCCATGATTTTTCTTGAGAAAATACGATGGTTGTTTCCCGTTGTCTTCCATCGGTTTGTGTACGGATTCTCCGATAGCCTTTGTCGTTCCCATGACAACCTACATGTACAAGGCAGTAGGAGTGATTTTTCTTTCAGGGTTTACTCCCTTAGCCTTATTCTCTCCCGAGATAACCACAAGGTAGTGGTGCTGTTAGCCCATAGCTGGGGGTCTGGTTTGTGGGCACCAGGGCATGTCCACACGCCGGTAGGCCTGTGTGCCGCACGTCTGAGGGCCAGACCTCCTCTGAGTTCCTCGAGATTTAGCCTGAGCCCGTGAGGTGCTCAGTTACCACATGTCGCCACGAGGAGGCACAACGTAGGGCTTGCCGATGGAGAGGCTATATACTGCCAGAGAGAGATTTCCGCATTCTGCTCTCGTTTTAGCATAGCTGCAAGCAGCAGTGCTAGCCAGCGGTGCAGGTGAAAGTGAGAGTGACAAGCACGCGGTCACTAGCCAACATACTAGACATATCACATAAGTGGCACATATAATACGGTGTCATGTATTCAGTGCCATATATACAGCGCTATATATTCAGTGCCATCTATAATACAGTGTCATTAAACGTCTAATATACAGTGCCATATATTCAATGCCACATACAAAGTCATATGTATGTATATATATATATGCATATACATATATATGTATATATATATACATATACTACATATACATACATTATATGTATATATATGTGTGTATATATATATAATTTTATATATATATGTTTATACACACACAATGTATATGTGTGTATTGTCATCATCATATACCCTGCTGCGTGGCGTTGGCGATCATGGCCCTCCATACGAATCTCTCCCTTGTCCCTGCAGGTACCGTCCTGTCTGTCCTCAGTCACCCTGCAAGTCCATCCAATATTTTCTCCCTGGTGCTCTCTTTCCCTCCAGCTTTCCTGTTGTGGCCAGGTGCTCTAATATCTCTTTCCTCATAAAACGTTCTATAAATGTTGCCTGTCTTTTTCTAATCTTCTTTATTAATAATCTTCTTGTGTTTGCCTCATTTAAGACTGTCTTGTTTGTTTTCTTTGCTTTCCATGGAAATCTCAGTATTCTTCTTAGAAACCACATTTCAGTTGCCTCAATTTTGTTCTGACTTAGCGTGTTGACTGTCCACGCCTCACAACCGTATAACATTATCGGTTCTCTGTAACACTCAAGAATTCTCTTCCTGGTGTTAATTGATAGGCATTTGTTGGTAAGAATGCTTTTCATGTTCTTGAATGCTGTTTTAGCTTGCCCGATTCTGCTGGCTATTTCTGATGTGTATCTGTCGTCTGGTGAGATGATCGTTCCCAGATATTTGAAATTATTAACCTTGTGCCATTTGCTGTTATTTTACATGACAGGATTTCTTGGCTTTTGCTGATTACCATGACATCAGTCTCCTTGCTATTTAACTTTGACTCTTTATTTTTGCTTTCTATTTCTATTATATTCACAAAGTTTAATTTTAAGTCCCTTTCATTTTCTGCAGTTAGCACGGTGTCATGTGTGTAACGGATGTTGTTTATCATTTTTCCTCCAACCTTTACCCAAGGGCATTTTTCTAATTTCTCATCATGGGTTTGCTATAAAGTGAAAACAGATCTGGTGACAGGATACAACTTTGTCTAACTCCTCTTTTGATATTTTGGAAAGAACTTATATCGTTTTCTATTCTCATTGCTGCTGTTTGTTCCTAATACATATTTCTGATTATTCCTAGATCTTTTCTGGCAATATTGAGCGTTTCTAGTTGTTTACCAACTGACCTCTCTATGATAGTTCTAAGGATTATATGGCATTGATAGTTCCTTTTCCTTCGACAAATCCACACAGTTGTTCTGCTATTTCCCTTTTGATTCTGTTCCTCGTCCTCATTATGATTATTCTTAATAGCATTTTTGTTATGACCCATTAAGCTGATTGTACGATAGAGTTCGCATTCTATAGCCCCTGTCTTCTTTGGAGGCAGTGTGTAGTGTCCGATATGATCTGACCATTAGAATGTCCGATATGACCTGACCATTAGAATGTCCGATATGACCTGACCATTAAAATGTCTGATATGACCTGACCATTAGAATGTCCGATATGACCTGACCATTAGAATGTCCGTATGACCTGACCATTAGAATGTCCGATATGACTTGACCATTACAATGTCAGATATGACCTGACCATTAGAATGTCCGATATGACCTGACCATTAGAATGTCCGATATGACCTGACCATTAGAATGTCCGTATGACCTGACCATTAAATGTCAGATACTGACCATTGAATGTCCGATATGACCTGACCATTAGAATGTCCGATATGACCTGACCATTAGAATGTCCGTATGACCTGACCATTAAAATGTCAGATATGACCTGACCATTAGAATGTCGATATGACCTGACCATTAAAATGTCCGATATGACCTGACCATTAGAATGTCCGATATGACCTGACCATTAAAATGTCCGATATGACCTGACCATTAGAATGTCCGATATGACCTGACCATTACAATGTCAGATATGACCTGACCATTAGAATGTCCGATATGACCTGACCATTACAATGTCAGATATGACCTGACCATTACAATTTTTTAGTATTACCTGACCATTACAATGTCCGATATGACCTGACCATTAGACGATGAATGAGAGAAGAGGAAGCAAAAGTCTACAGAACCTTGAGTCTTCCCTTTGGGTTCTTGTTGTTCTTGTTTGTCTTCTGAGAATTGTAATAAAACATGCATTGTCAGCTTCATACGTGAATACGAAATGAAACCAGTTAAGATTTAATTGTAACGGTCATTTCCGATGTAATAAATATGTTCTCGTTCACTTTACTAAGTGGTTCTGGCTTCCGTTACATCAGCATTCACCTTACGTGATGACTAAGTGGTTCTGTCTTCCGTTACATCAGCATTCACCTTACGTGATGACTAAGTGGTTCTGGCTTCCGTTACATCAGCATTCACCTTACGTGATGACTAAGTGGTTCTGGCTTCCGTTACATCAGCATTCATCTTACGTGATGACTAAGTGGTTCTGTTTTCCGTTACATCAGCATTCACCTTAGGTGATGACTAAGTGGTTTTGTCTTCCGTTACATCAGCATTCACCTTAGGTGATGCAGTCGGCGAAGATAACACTGGCAGAAAACTGGACAAAGGGGATGATGGATGAAGATGGACGATGGCGTGATAAGATGGTGAACTTTTACTACATGAGTCAGTCAGGTCATTTTTGTTTTGCTTGAGGGCATGATGTCTCGTGTGCTATTGTGCGAGTGATTTTCCTTCCAGATGTCCTCAACAGTCTTCGGGAACAGATTAATTTCATGTTATCAAAAAGCCGATCAATTGCTAGAAACAGATTTTTGTCTTGTCTGGTAAACAGTCCTTACAGTTTGTGTAGAGTCTGCTCAAGATGGATTCATCGCACTCGGACCTTTCCATATGCCCTCCACCCAAATCTGCCAGCAATTATCTGACAGAATCCCTTGGGAGTGTGCACAAATCGATATATGCTGGTAAGGACTTAAGATGAAGAAGAAGGAGGGGGAGAGGGACCAACGAAACACTAAGCTGACACCACCAGGATGATGGACACATTAAGGTGGACAGCAAGCAGGTCAGTTTTTAAAGCTGTAGTGTGGGATTGAACTCAAGATATCAGATCTTGAGCCCATGGTTCTATAAAAAAATTTAAAAAAAAGAAAAACACCAACAAGCGTCGGTAGAAAATAGCGATTCAATATTGGCGATCTTCCTCATGGTCTCACAGTCACTGTGTATGCCGCTACAGGGGACAAAGAGGCAGGGGTGGCCGGGGTCACTGCTAGGGGGTTTCATTTTTACTGATACAACATGTAAATCTGCCTTTGTTGCTACCTGGACATTCTTAACATTGTGATTGTTTCCTTGTTCTTACTTTCTAAGATAGGACTTCTTAGTTTCAGAAATATTAACTTTACACTGGTAGGACCTCAGGGCCTGGCCAGCATATGGGTTCATGTGCATGCTTAAGGCTTGTGCCATGGTCATTTTGGATCTTCTCCATTACATGTACATGACACCAGTGACGTCAGTGCCATGGTCATTTTGGATCTTCTCCATTACATGTACATGACACCAGTGACGTCAGTGCCATGGTCATTTTGGATCTTCTCCATTACATGTACATGACACCAGTGTTCCTTGTTCTTTTCTAGATCTTCTTATTTCATGAAAATTACACCAGTAGGACTCAGGCCTGGTCATTTGGTTCATTATGCATGCACAGGCGTCAGTGCCATGGTCATTTTGGATCTTCTCCATTACATGTACATGACACCAGTGACGTCAGTGCCATGGTCATTTTGGATCTTCTCCATTACATTACATACACCAGTGACGTCAGTGCCATGATCATTTTGGATCTTCTCCATTACATATACATGACACCAGTGACATCAGTGCCATGGTCATTTTGGATCTTCTCCATTACATTACATGACACCAGTGACGTCAGTGCCATGGTCATTTTGGATCTTCTCCATTACATATACATGACACCAGTGACATCAGTGCCATGATCATTTTGGATCTTCTCCATTATATTACATGACACCAGTGACGTCAGTGCCATGGTCATTTTGGATCTTCTCCATTACATATACATGACACCAGTGACGTCAGTGCCATGTCATTTTGGATCTTCTCCATTACATTACATTACATGACACCAGTGACGTCAGTGCCATGGTCATTTTGGATCTTCTCCATTACATGTACATGACACCAGTGACGTCAGTGCCATGATCATTTTGGATCTTCTCCATTACATTACATGACACCAGTGACGTCAGTGCCATGATCATTTTGGATCTTCTCCATTACATGTACATGACACCAGGACGTCAGTGCCATGGTCATTTTGGATCTTCAGATGACGTTCAGAAAATACTGACAAAAACTGTTCCAAAGACATGTGAACTGGACCCCCTGCCTACTCCCTTGTTGTACGAATGTTTAGATGTTTTGTTGCCTACGCTGACCAAAGTTATCAACGATTCATTGTCGACTGGCATTTTTCCATCTGTGTTCAAAACTGCCGTTGTTAGACCTTTGATAAAGAAACCTACCCTTGATTGCAACAACCTGTCAAGCTATCGGCCAGTCAGCAACCTTCCATTTTTGTCAAAGGTTGTAGAGAAGATTGTTTTATCCCAGTTGTTAGAACATCTCAACTTGCACAATCTTCTTGGTGTTCATCAGTCGGCTTATCGTCCCGGTCACAGCACCGAAACTGTTTTAGTAAAAGTTGTAAACGATCTGCTGATGGCTCTGGATGACGGCAAGATCTCAGTCCTCGCTTTGTTAGACCTATCGGCGGCTTTTGATACGATAGATCATGAAATTTTACTTCATCGGCTTCAGTCTGTTTTCGGCGTTAGGGATATTGTTCTCTCTTGGTTTCGGTCATATCTTTCTGATAGGACACAGCGTGTATCAGTGAACGGTCTATCATCGGAACCTACTGCTCTTCGGTTTGGTGTACCACAAGGGTCTGTTCTTGGTCCTGTGCTCTTTATTCTTTACACACAACCACTTTCAGATGTAATCGAACGTTTTCCTGTGTCCTTTGAGTCTTATGCCGATGATTCGCAGCTCCAAGTTTCTAGTCCGCCGGATGAGGTCGAGTCTGCCTTTCGGAGCCTTCGGGAGTGCGTTTCTGAAGTGAAGCAGTGGATGACTGCCAATAAACTGCAGCTTAATGATGGTAAGACGGAAGCCATGCTTGTCGCTTCAAACAGAGTATCTAGTTCTCAGGTACTTCCGCTATCTATAGACATTTGTGGGAGCCACATTCAGTTTTCATCTAGTGTTAAGAACCTAGGTGTCTACCTAGACAGTACTTTGTCCATGAACCTGCATGTGACAAATACATGCAGGTCTGCATACTTTGAGCTGAGACGTATTGCTTCAATCCGTCACTTTCTCACAGTTGATGCTACAAAAGTCCTTGTTTGTGCGTTTGTTTTGTCACGCATTGACTACTGCAATTCTCTCTTGTCTGGTTGCCCACATTATTTGCTAGAGAAACTTCAGAAAGTTCAAAATGCAGCAGCCAGGTTAATTTTGAAAGCGTCCAAGAAAGATCATGTTCAGCCCTTACTCAGAACTCTACACTGGCTTCCCGTAAATGCGAGGATTCAGTTCAAAATCTCCACTCTCTGTTATAACTGTGTCACTTCCTCCTGTCCCTCTTACCTGTCCTCTCTCTTACAGCTCTATACACCGTCAAGAGAGCTCCGTTCCTCCGCAGACACACGCATCCTTTGTATTCCAAAGATCAGAACCAAAACCTTTGGCCAGCGAGCCTTTCATTATAACGGTCCTTCAGTCTGGAACAGTCTGCCACAAACAGTTCGCTTCGCTGATTCCAAAGTTACTTTGAAGTCGGCCCTGAAAACTCATCTATTTGCGTGAACCTGCTCTGCTTAATCTCAACTTTCTGTATTTTTGATAATTCCTTCTGACAGCATAAGTTTGTGCGTGTGTGTGTGTGTGTGTGTGTGTGTGTGTGTGTGTGTGTGTGTGTGTGTGTTGTGTTGTGTGTGTGCGTGGGTGTGTGTGTGTGTGTTTGGGTGTGTGGGTGAGTGTGTTTGATTTTTGCATTTGTATATATTCTTGATGTAATTGTCATTTTTGTTCTGTATTGAATTGTTTGTAAGGCGCCCTGGGCACCTTCGGGTGAAAAGGCGCTTAATAAGTGCACATTATTATTATTATTATTATTATTACATGTACATGACGTCAGTGCCATGATCATTTTGGATCTTCTCCATTACATGTACATGACACCAGTGACGTCAGTGCCATGATCATTTTGGATCTTCTCCATTACATATACATGACACCAGTGACGTCAGTGCCATGGTCATTTTGGATCTTCTCCATTACATATACATGACACCAGTGACGTCAGTGCGTATGGAATTCATTTCGAATACGGAGAGGTTCTTGTGAGAAACTAGAACTAAAACTTCTTGATACTGTTTTTCAAACACCTGCCCAACAATTTACGATATCAAATTGTGAATGGGTTTTCCTTGTTTTTCTCAAAATGGCGGACCAGGATGCTAGCATTTTCGCAAGCCCAAATATCATAAAGTAAAGAATCTGATTTAGAAACCGATTTCACCTTTGGAAAAACTATAAACATTACAATTAGATTGTGCAGTAAAGTAAACATGGCCCCATGGTGATCAGTGACTCATTCCATGATAGATGGTCACACATATTTGCATGATAAAAATGGCAAAGACCGAAAACGTCTGGAAAAGAGAGCATCCAGCAAGTCACACAGCAACACCATGCTCACGTCTACGTTGCTGGAGTCTAATGACTGATTCACCTCTGATCAATCTCTGGTCAAAGCGTCCATTAATGATAACAGTCCCTTTGATCGTTTTCCTTAAAAGTGGGGAAAGGGGGGGGGGGGAAGCGCTACATTTTGTTTTGCTTTTCTTTTTCACTCTCCGTGCAGAAAAAAATAAAAATGAAACAAAATAAATTGAAGGAGAGGAGTGTTTCATATTGATCAGAGAAGTGTGTGTTGTGTTGTGTGTGTGTGTGTGTGTGTGTGTGTGTGTGTGTGTGTGTGTGTGTGTGTGGTCTGTGTGTCTGTGTATGTGTCTCTGTGTGTATTTGTGTGTATGCGCGCACGCGCGTGTCTGTAACCAAACTGTGGTTGCCAGATTTTTCTCAGCTGCATGTATATTTATCTTTACTCAATTCAGATCAAATGCGCAGTACAGGTTGTTAAGGAGACCTGAATACGTAGTTTGAAAACTAAGGCACCAAGGTCAAGGGACTAAAAACATGCTTCAACATAGCACTTTTTGTCGAAAGGTGTGTGGACAGCACTGTGTCTGAAACTTCTGACGATATTTACGTTTTCACTGTTGTAAAAATCGACCGTTGTCATCGCTTCACGTCACGTTTATTTTCATCCGATGGGTTCTCAAGGCCACAGTGACCTTGGAGAAATACAAAATCTGGATTTGCTGTAATTTTTGTATAAAAAGGGAAATTGTTAGAACGATAAAACCACCATTTCATATTTGTTTGTTAGTGTTTTCTTCGGTTTGTGTGTGTGTGTGTGTGTGTGTGTGTGTGTGTGTGTGTGTGGTGTTGTGTGTTGTGGTGTGTGTTTTTCTTTGTTTGTTTTTGTTCTTGCTTTGTTTTTATTCGTGATTTTATTTGTCTAATTCCGGTTCTTACAAAAGCCTGGGAACGACAAACATATCTGTAATCACAGAGATTTACAGGCATACATGCACACAAATACGCAAACAACCCCCCCCCCCTCTCTGTCTCTCTCTCTCCCCCTCTCTTAAGCACACAGACACGCAACATGCACACACACGCACACACAAACGCACGCGCGCGCGCACACACACACACACAACATACATACATACATACATACATACATACATACACACAGTGTCCTATTCGATGTGAATCATATCCCTCCTAATACCTTTACGGCCTGAAAAAATACAGATGCTGTGACCTTTAACATTCCAGAGACAGGGGCAGATGGAAATGGGCAAAGGGGATACCGACAGAGAGAGAGGGTGGGGTGGGGGAGGGGGGGCAGGAGAGAAAGATATGGGAAGAAAATAGACATTGAGAGAGAAAGAGGGTAGGGGAAGAGAGGGGAGACAGAGGGAGAGGGAAGGATGGAGGAAACTATATTTTTCCAGAATTATATAGATATGATAGCGGTTGGTCAATTCAAGTCTCTGCCATTGTTAATGAAAGTATGTTACGACAACAGAAAATAAGGCACAACAGACAATAAAATACAATAAACAAATTGTGTGTGTGTGTGTGCGCGTGTGTGTGTGTGCGTGTGTATGTGTGTGTGCGTGTGTCGTGTGTGTGTGTGTGTGTGTGTGACAGAGAGAGTGTGTGTTTTCAAATTTCAGATGGAGAGAGAGGGTGGGGGGTGGAGTTAGAGAAAGAAAGAGAGGAAGAGGAAGAGAGACAGAGGAAGAGAGAGAGAGGGAGAAAGAGAGAGAGAAAGACAGAGAGAGGAAGAGAGACAGAGGGAGAGAGAGAGGGAAAGACAGGAGAGAGAGAGAGGGGGGAGAGAGAGGGAGAGAGAGAGAGAAAGCGAATTGTCAGCCTTCAGATGGTGTACTGAATTACTGGCCATTACCCCTCAGAAAAGGATACAAGTAGACAATCACGATGGTCATTTGACATTGTAACAATGACAGTATCAGTAAAAACATGCCTTCTAATGCTAAACCACAGATTCAAAATTGAACAATATAATGCCAAAATAAACTTTCACTTGTCCATTTTTAATGCTCAGTGGAACAGCTATAGGCAAATGTTCTCCGTGTAGAAAACAGACTTTCTTCATGACATGTTTCTTGAATATTGATGTACATAATAAAACCATCATTGATTAGAATATTGTCTTATATGTTTTGTAAGCTATAGGTTGTTTTTTATGTGAACAATTATTGTCTTATTTGTATAAATTGAATAATTCTGTTGCCACATTGTTCGATGACGCTTGATTATCGTTACGCTAAGGAATGTTGTCTTTGAAATTGAATCATAGAGGAAATGTCGACTTGCGTTAAATCTTAATGTTCATTTTTGAACTTCCAATGTGAAAAACATCATTCTGTACATTCAAAACAACAACAACAACAACAAATAAAACCTGGTAAGATTGCCAAATGTATTTTGAATATACGTACTTTTCAAAGACTATTAATAAGATTCAGAACTGAACAATGTAATGCCGGAGAGGACGACTTCATTTGTCCGTCTTCTAATGCTCAATGGAATAACTATACACCACTGCTTTCTTAAAGAGAGAACAAATTCATCTTTATGACATTTTTGACATCTTCATGTTCACTTTGAAATCTACCGTATGAAAATGTTGGGGTGTTGTTTTTTTGTTGTTTTTTATTTTTGTTTTTTGTTTTTTTGTTGTTGTCTTCTGTGTGTTGTATGTTGTCAGATAGTTTCTGCTTTTTATGATACATCAGGAGATTCTATGAACGAGAGAGGAGAGAGAGGAGAGAGAGAGAGAGAGAGAGTTTTTTCCGAGGGTAGTGGTGTGAATATACTAGAAATAGAAAGCAAAGGTAAGGGGCTGGAACTAAACAGCAGGAAGACTGAAGTTATGGTGATCAGTAAAAAGCATGAAATCCCATCATGCAAAGTAACAGCAAGTGGCACAACCTTGACACATGTTGATAAATTCAAATACCTGGGAACGGTCATTTCATCAGACGGCAGATACACATCAGAAGTAGCCGGCAGAATCGGCCAGGCCAAAACAGCATTCGAGAAGATGACAAGCATTCTTACCAACAAATGCCTATCAATTAACATCAGGAAGAGAGTTCTTGAATGTTATATAGAACCAATACTGTTGTACGGATGCGAGACGTGGACAGTCAACAAACAAAGCCAGAACAAGATTGAGGCAGCCGAGATGTGGTTTCTAAGAAGAATGTTGAGAGTTCCATGGACAGCTAAGAAAACAAATGAGACAGTCTTGATGGAGGCAGACACAAGTAGATCACTCATAAGGAAGATTAGGAAAAGACAGGCAACATTTATAGGCCATTTTATGAGGAAGGGGAATTTGGAGCACTTGGTCACAACAGGAAAGCTGGAGGGAAAGAGAGCACCAGGTAGACCCAGGGAGAAAATGCTGGACGGACTTGCAGAGTGGCTGGGGGCGAGGGAGGTGGGAGAGATGCTGGGGGCAACGAGAGATAAAGACAGATGGAAGTCCATGATCGCCAACGCCATGCGGCAGGGCACCTGATGATGATGATGATGATGATGAGTAGTGTAAACAAAGTAATGCTTTTCTTAACTTCCAGGCCTCATTCGATCTACACTAATACAAAACATAAATAACAACAGCATGAAAGTGTCAGCATGGTGCAAAATTGGAATACCTATCTAACAGAGGAGAAAGAGAGAGATAGGTAGAGAGCAGAGAAAATAGCGGAGGGGAGGGAGATAGTGGGGGAGGAAGGGAGAGACAGACAGACAGATGAGGGACAGGTGACGTCACGTGGGACTTGGGAGTCTGTAAAAAGTTGATAGATCGTGACGATGTAATTATCTAATGAGCTTACTGCCCACCACGATGTAATCATATAACGAACTTACTGCCCATCACGACTTGAATTGCTTACAGACTTTTCACATTCCCGTGCCCTGCTTAAAAATGCAATAGTGTGTGTCAAATAGCAGATGTAATGCGTCTAGTGTGTTGGCTGTGACTGCGTGCTTGTCACCTCTCATTTTCAGCCTGCACCGCTGGCTAGCGCTGCTGCTTAAAGCTATGCGAAAAGGAGAGCAGAATGCGTAAGTCACTCTCTGTCAGTACATAGCCTCTCCATCAGCAAGCCCTACGTTATGCCTCTTCGTGGCGACATGTGGTAATTGAGCACCTTACGGACTCAGGCTAAAATCTCGAGGAGCACTGCCTTGTGGATGTCTCGGGAGAGCATAAGGCTAAGGGAGTAAACCTTGACAAAAAATCACCCCTACTGCCTTGTGGGTTGTCGTGGGAACGACAAAGTCTGGCGGACAGTCTGTACACAAAACGATGGAAGGCAGCAGAAAACCACCATCGTACTTTTCCAAGCAAAGTCATGGCCAGAGAAAACAAAACAAACAAAAAAATGAGGATTACGACGTAAATTGGGGCTCCTGTGGAGCACCTTTGCCCGGTAGGGACCGTCATGCTATGCAGGTGACACCAGACCGTCAGCAAGCCGCTGCGATCAAACTAAAAAATAAAAAAAACACTAAAATTGCAACGTGGAATGTGAGGACATTGCTGCAAAAGGGAAAATTAGAGAATGTCGAAATGGAGATGGAAGGCTTAACATTAGTATTTTAGGACTAGGGGAAGTGAGATGGAAGGGGGCAGGCATGATAACATCAGGAGAGCATACAATAATATATTCTGGTGGAAACACACATGAAAGAGGACTAGGCATCATAACTGACAGGGTCAAATCAAAAGCAGTCAAGGGATACTGGGCTGTGTCCGACAGAGTTTTGCTGGTTAAACTGGATGGCAAGCCATTTGATATCAACATCATTCAGGTGTATGCACCATCCATCCGCAAGTACTCAGGATGAAATTGACAACTTCTACGAACTATTAGAGATGGCCAAGGCGCCATGTAAATCACGGGAAGTTGCAATAATAATGGGAGATTTTAATGCTAAAGTGGGACAGGATAGGGTGGAGGATATAGTTGGACTTCATGGCCTTGGTACACAAAATGAAAGGGGAGGGAAACTTGTAGAATGGGCACAGATGAAGGAGTTCATAACAAGAAACATCTGGTTTGAGCAGCCTAACAGAAGAAAATGGAAGTCATTTCGTACAAAAAATGTTTGTATTACAGAACATTAGCTTTGTCATAAAAGTGTGAAGAAGAAACCATTTTTGTTGAAAATGTGCTACTGTATGTGTGCACAGTGTTGTATGTTTTCAGTGTATTTGTGTGTTCAATGTCATTTAATGTCTGTCCACATAGTGTGATATTAGACGATGATGGAAAGAGGAGGGGAAAAAGATATTGTGTGTGTGTGTGTGTGTGTGTGTGTGTGTGTGTGTGTGTGTGTGTGTGTGTGTGTGTGTGTGTGTGTGGTGTGTGTTGTGAGTGTGTGTGTGTGTGTGATGTGTGTGTGTGTAGTGTGTGTGTGATGTGTGTGTGTGGTGTGTGAGTGGTGTGTGTTGGTGAGTGTGTGTGTGTGTGTGTGTGAGTGTGTGTGTGGTGTGTGTGTGTGTGTGTGAGACAGATAGACAGACAGACAGACAAAACAGGCAGACAGAGTGCAGGTCAAAAGAAGGGCAGATAATGTCATTGGGGACTTACAGGGTGCTGGATATTGAGGTAAAACTCATGGTAATCACCTAACAAGCTTATTGCATACCGTGACCTTAATCTTTCCATAACTTGTTCAATCTCTGTCAGTTAACGCGGGAGATTGGTTGGCGTTTGCTTTTTAGCAAACAACGTCCACATGTTTCTCTGCATTCCCTTCTTTCTCTCTCTCCCTCCATGTCTCTTTCCCTCCATGCCCTTCTCTCTCTCTCTTCTCTCTCTCTCTCTCTCTCTCTCTCTCTCTCTCTCTCTTACCATTGGAAAATAAAGCGTCATTGTCATTGTCTTCTTTCTCTCTCGTCTCTGTCTTTTTCTTTCTCATACTGTTAGATCGTTAGTACATTGGTAACTTATTCATTATGTTTCACTTCTCTCACGTTCTGTTATTTGTCACGTATATGTTTTTTTGTTCTGTCCATCTGTCTGTCTGCAGACTCTCTCTCTCTCTCTCCCTCCCTCCCTCTGTCTCTCTCTCTCTCTCTTTCTTTCTTTCTGTCGATCTGTCTGTCTGCAGACTCTCTCTCTCTCCCTCCCTCCCTCTGTCTCTCTCTCTCTCCCTCCCTCCCTCCCTCTGTCTCTCTCTTTCTGTCGATCTGTCTGTCTGCAGACTCTCTCTCTCTCTCTCCCTCCCTCCCTCTCTCTCTCTCCCTCTCTCTCTGTGTCTCTCTCTCTTTCTTTCTGTTGGTCTGTCTGTCTGTTTCTCTCGCTCTCTCTCCCTCCCTCCCTCTCTCTCTCTCTGTCTCTCTTTCTGTTGGTCTGTCTGTTTCTCTCGCTCTCTGTCTCCCTCTCTCGCTGTCTCTCTCTCTCTCTCTCTCTCTCTCTCTCTCTCTTTCTGTCTGTCTGTCTGTCTCGTCTGTCTCTCTCTCTTTCTCTCTGTCTCTGTCTCTGTCTCTCTCTCTCTCTCTCTCTGTCTCTATCTCAATCTCTGTCTCTGTCACGCGTGCCCCCCCCCCCCACACACACACTCACTCACTCAGTCACTCACTCACTTCGTCCTGTGTGCCTGTCTTGTCAGTATATGTGTATATGTTGGGGGTGGAGGGGGAAGGAGTATGTGGCTGTGTGTTTCATGAACAGATCACATACCAAGGGCAGATGATCTCATTAAGGACTTAGACATAGAGGCTATCAAACCATGAGGTAATGATGATAGTAATGAGATTTACTGTCTACATGTACCATAAGCTTGATCTTCGACCACTTGGACAGTCTGTCTCTTTGTTTTGACGTGGGAGAGTGTTTCATAGTGTCCTCTATAACAACATAGTGTCCTCCATAACAACATAGTCTCCTCTATAACAGCATAGTGTCCTCTATAACAGCATAGTGTGCTCTATAACAGCATAGTGTCCTCTATAACAACATAGTGTCCTCTATGTCCTCTATAACAACATAGTGTCCTCTATGTCCTCTATAACAACATAGTATCCTCTATAGCAACATAGTATCCTCTATAACAACATAGTGTCCTCTATAACAACATAGTGTCCTCTATAACAATATAGTGTCCTCTATAACAACATAGTGTCCTCTATAACAACATAGTATCCTCTATACCAACATAATGTCCTCTATAACAACATAGTGTCCTCTATGTCCTCTATAAGAACATAGTGTCCTCTATAACAACATAGTGTCCTCTATGTCCTCTATAAGAACATAGTGTCCTCTATAACAACATAGTGTCCTCTATAACAACATAGTGTCCTCTATGTCCTCTATAACAACATAGTGTCCTCTATAACAACATAGTGTCCTCTATAACAACATAGTGTCCTCTATGTCCTCTATAACAACATAGTGTCCTCTATGTCCTCTATAACAACATAGTGTCCTCTATGTCCTCTATAACAACATAGTGTCCTCTATAACAACATAGTGTCCTCTATGTCCTCTATAACAACATAGTATCCTCTATAACAACATAGTGTCCTCTATAACAACATAGTGTCCTCTATAACACATAGTGTCCTCTATAACAACATAGTGTCATCTATGTCCTCTTTAACAGCATAGTGTCCTCTATAACAACATAGTGTCCTCTATAACAACATAGTGTCCTCTATAACAACATGTGTCCTCTATAACAACATAGTGTCCTCTATAACAACATAGTGTCCTCTATGTCCTCTATAACAACATAGTGTCCTCTATAACAACATAGTGTCCTCTATAACAACATAGTGTCCTCTATAACAGTATAGTGTCCTCTATAGCAACATAGTATCCTCTATAACAGCATAGTGTCCTCTATGTCCCCTTATAATACCATAGTGTCCTCTTATAAACAAAACATAGTGGTCCTCTATACACATAGGTCTTAAACACACACATAGTGTCCTTATGTCCTCTTAACATCTAGTGTCCTCTAAACATCATAGTGTCCTCTATAACAACATAGTGTCCTCTATGTCCTCTATAACATCATAGTGTCCTCTATAACAGCATAGTGTCCTCTATAACAACATAGTGTCCTTATTGCCTCTATAACATCATAGTGTCCTCTATAACAACATAGTGTCCTCTATAACAACATATGTGTCCTCTATGTCCTCTATAACACATAGTGCTTGTCCTCTATAACAGCATAGTGTCTCTAGTCCTCTATAACAACATAGTGTCTCTATGTCCTCTATAACAACATAGTGTCTCTGTCCTCTATAACATACATAGTGTCCTCTTCATATGTCCTCTATAACAACATACCTCTATGTCCTCTATAACAACATAGTGTCCTCTATGTCCTCTATAACAGCATAGTGTCCTCTTATAAACATAGTGTCCTCTATAACAACATAGTGTCCTCTATAACAACATTAGTGTCCTCTATAACAACATAGTGTCCTCTATAACAACATAGTGTCCTCTATGTCCTCTATAACAACATAGTGTCCTCTATGTCCTCTATAACAACATAGTGTCCTCTATGTCCTCTATTAAACAACATAGTGTCCTCTATGTCCTCTATAACAACATAGTGTCCTCTATGTCCTCTATAACAGCATAGTGTCCTCTATAACAGCATAGTGTCCCTCTATAACAATCATAGTGTCCTCTTTATAACAACATAGTGTCCTCTATGTCCTCTATAACAGCATAGTGTCCTCTATAACAGCATAGTGTCCTCTATAACAGCATAGTGTCCTCTATAACAGAATAGTGTCCTCTGTAACAGCATAGTGTCCTCTATAACAACATAGTGTCCTCTATAACAACATAGTGTCCTCTGTAACAACATAGTGTCGTCTATAACAACTTTGTTTCCTCTATAACAACATAGTGTCCTCTATGTCCTCTATAACAGCATAGTGTCCTCTATAACAACATAGTGTCCTCTATAACAACATAGTGTCCTCTATAACAACATAGTGTCCTCTATAACAACATAGTGTCCTCTATAACAACATAATGTCCTCTATGTCCTCTATAACAACATAGTGTCCTCTATGTCCTCTATAACAACAGTGTCCTCTATAACAGCATAGTGTCCTCTATAACAGCATAGTGTCCTCTATAACAGCATAGTGTCCTCTATAACAACATAGTGTCCTCTATGTCCTCTATAACAGCATAGTGTCCTCTATGTCCTCTATAACAGCATAGTGTCCTCTATGTCCTCTATAACAGCATAGTGTCCTCTATGTCCTCTATAACAGCATAGTGTCCTCTATGTCCTCTATAACAGCATAGTGTCCTCTATGTCCTCTATAACAGCA
>JAPXFY010000021.1:73642168-73654668 GCA_030674185.1 Monoplex corrugatus | reverse complement strand
AATATGGTGACGATGTTTGTTGTTGGTGAATATGGTGACGATGTTTTGTTGTTGTTGGTGAAATGGTGACGATTGTTTTGGGTGAATTGTGAGATGTTATTGTAAGGTGACGATGTTTGTTGTTGGTGAATATGGTGACGAGTTTGGTGGGAATTGGCGATGTTTGTTGTTGTGAATGGTACGATGTTGTTGTTGGATTGTGTGGTGGGATAGGTGACGATGTTTGTTGTTGGTGAATTGGTGACGATGTTTGTGTTGTGATGGGACGATGTTTGTTGTTGGTGAATTGTGCGATGTTTGTTGTTGGTGAATATGGGACGATGTTTGTTGTGTGAATATGGTGACGATGTTGTGTTGTGGTTGGTGACGATTTGTTGTTGGTGAATTGGTGACGTGTTGTGTTGGTGAATATGGTGACGATGGTTTTTGTTGTTGGTGAATATGGTGACGATGTTTGTTGTTGGTGAATATGGTGACGATGTTTGTTGTTGGTGTGAATATGGTGACGATGTTTGTTTTGTGAATGGTGACGATGTTTGTTGTTGTTGTGAATATGGTGACGATGTTTGTTGTTGTGAATTGGTGACGATGTTTGTTGTGTGAATATGGTGACGATGTTGTTGTTTTGATGATATGGTGACGATGTTTGTTGTGTGAATATGGTGACGATGTTTGTTGTTGGTGAATTGTGGTGACGATGTTTGTTGTTGGTGAATATGGTGACGATGTTTGTTGTGTTGGTGAATATGGTGACGATGTTTGTTGTTGTGAATATGGTGACGATGTTTGTTTTTGATGATATGGTGACGATGTTTGTTGTTGGTGAATATGGTGACGATGTTTGTTTTGTGAATATGGTGACGATGTTTGTTGTTGGTGAATATGGTGACGATGTTTGTTGTTGGTGATATGGTGACGATGTTTGTTGTTGGTGATATGGTGACGATGTTGTGTTGTTGGTGAATATGGTGACGATGTTTGTTGTGTGTTGTGGAATATGGTGACGATGTTTGTTGTTGTGAATATGGTGACGATGTTTGTTGTTGGTGAATATGGTGACGATGTTTGTGTTGGTGAATATGGTGACGATGTTTGTTGTGTGAATATGGTGACGATGTTTGTTGTTGGTGAATATGGTGACCGATGTTTGTTGTGTGAATATGGTGAGATGTTTGTTGATTGTTGGTGACATATGTGTCGTGTGTGTGTTGTTGTGTGAATGTGGTGACGATGTTGTGTTGGGGAATTGGTGACGATGTTTGTTGTGTGATGGTGACGATGTTGTTGTGGTGGAATGTGACGATGTTGTTGTTGTACTTGGGTGAATATGGTACGATGTTGTTGTGGTGAATAGGTACGATGTTGTTGTGAATTGTGACGATGTTTGTTGTTGTGATATGTGAGATGTTGTTGTGTTGTGATATGGTGACGATTTGTTGTTGTGAATATGGTGACGATGGTTGTTGTTGGTGAATTGGTGACAGTTTGTTGTTTGGATATGGTGACGTGTGTTTTGATGAATGCGGTGTGTGACGATGTTTGTTGTGTGTGATGTGGTGAGAGTTTCTGTTCAGTTTAATATGGTCGCGTGTGTTGATGGTGAATATGGTGCGTGTGTTGTTGTTGATGTGATATGGTGCGATGTTTGTGATATGTGTGTTGTATGTGGAATATGGTACGATCGTATGTTGTGTGGATATGGTGACGATGTTTGTTATGGTGAAATGCGTGACGTTGTTTTGTTGTTGTGAATTGGTCGACCGATGCCTTTTGTTATGAATGTGGTACAGATTTAACCGTTATGGCTGGTATGAAGGCACTACCAGTATGGTTAGATCAAAGGTACACAGCTGTGTGATACATACCAACCCAAGGTGCAAAAAACACCAGCATGCACACCACTAAGGTACAAAACACCAGTATACACCCACCCAATGTACAAAACACCCAGCATACACACCCACCCAATATACAAAACACCCAGCATACACACCCACTTAAGATGGAAAACACCCAGCATACACACCCACCTGATGTACAAAACACCCAACAAACACACCCACGTAAGGTACAAAACACCCAGCATACACACCCACCTAAGGTACAAAACACCCAGCATACACACCCACCTAAGGTACAAAACACCCAGCATTCACACCCACCTAAGGTACAAAAACACCCAGCATACACACACACCCAAGTGCAAAAACACTCAGCATACACACCCACCATATATACAAAACACCCAGCATACACACCAACTTAAGATGGAAAACACCCAGCATACACACCCACCTGAGGTACAAAACACCCAGCATACACACCCACCTAAGGTACAAAACACCCAGCATACACACCCACCTAAGGTACAAAACACCCAGCATACACACCCACCAAGGTACAAAACACCCAGCATACACACACACCCAAGGTGCAAAAAACACTCAGCACACACACACACCCAATGTACAAAACACCCAGCATACACACCCACTTAAGGTACAAAACACCCAGCATACACACCCACTTAAGGTACAAAACACCCAGCATGCACACCCACCTAAGGTACAAAACACCCAGCATTCACACCCACCCAAGATGCAAAACACCCAGCATACACACCCATCTTTTGTACAAAACACCCAGCATACACACCCACCTAAGGTACAAAACACCCAGCATACACACCCACCTAAGGTACAAAACACCCAGCATGCACACCCACCCAAGGTACAAAACACCCAGCATTCACACCCAACCAAAGTGCAAAACACCCAGCATACACACCCACCTTTTGTACAAAACACCCAGCATGCACCCACATACAAACCCCACACCACCAAGGTACAAAACACCCAGCATACACACTCACCAAGGTACAAAAACACCAGTATACACACCCACCTAAGGTACAAAACACCCAGCATACACACCCACCCAATATACAAAACACCCAGCATACACACCTACTTAAGATGGAAAACATCCAGCATACACACCCACCTAAGGTACAAAACACCCAGCATGGACACCCACCCAATGTACAAAACACCCAGCATACACACCCACCTAAGGTACAAAACACCCAGGATACACACCCACCCAAGGTGCAAAACACCCAGCATACACACCCACCAAAGGTACAAAACACCCAGTATACACACCCACCCAAGATACAAAACACCCAGCATACACACCCACCTAAGGTACAATACACCCAGCATACACACACACCCAAGGTACAAAACACCCAGCATACACACCCACCTAAGTACTAAAACACCCAGCATACACACACACCTAATGTACAAAACACCCAGCATACACACCCACCTAAGGTACTAAAACCCCAGCATAACACACACCTAAGGTACAAAACACCCAGCATACACACCCATCTAAGGTACTAAAACACCCAGCATACACACACACCAGGTACAAACACCAGCATACACACACCCCAATGTACAAAACACCAGCATGCACACCCACTCAAGGTACAAAACACCCAGCATACACACACACCCAATGTACAAAACACCCAGCATGCACACCCACTCAAGGTACAAAACACCCAGCATAACACACACCCAATGTACAAAACACCAGCATGCACACCATCAGGTACAAAACACCCAGCATACACACACACCTATGTACAAAACACCAGCTGCACACCACTTAAGATGGAAAACACCCAGCATACACACCCACCCAGGGTGCAGACTGTGCAGCAACATTGGTCAGTGTGGTCAAATGGCCTGCCGGGTGAATTGTCCGTGATGGACAGAAAGGTCTGATTATGTATAAAGCGTGCTGAATCCACAGGAGTTGGGAGATTAGTTTTACATGCATGTAAGAACAATATATGATGATAATAATAAGATAATAATTTTGTTGTGCTTAGTGATAGTGCTGTTGTTGTTATTGTTGTTGTTGTCGGTGTTGTTGTTGATGATGATGATAATAATGATGATGATGATGATGATGATGACTGCTGGTGACTGATAATGATGACCATGACGATGGTGATGATGTTTTTGTTATTGATAGTTATGTTGTATACTAGGTGGCATGGATAGAAAAATCGAAGTCTGTTTTCGTCAGATATCAGTAACACGGATGGCAAAATGACAGAGAAGAAGAGAAGAAAAACAGAGCGAGAGAAAGAGAAGAGGGGAGAAAGAGAGAGAGAGAGAGAGTTATAGTTTATGCTCATTCGCAGGCATGTGATTTTTATTGTGGCATTGCGTGTGTCATACTGATTGTATTATAATATGCTTTTTACTTTTGTTTTCCTTCGGATTTTTTCATTGATTTTGTCTTCGTTTTTATCCATTTTCTTTTTTTCTTTTTTTATTTATGTTTTTATGTATTTTTCTATTTCTACGAGAAAAAAAACCCGCTCACAATGCATAAATACATGCGCAGACCAATATCGTCAAACCATTATCATGCAGATGTGTCATATTCAACAAGAGTGCATTAATCAGACAGATGGTTTGAATAAAGAGAATGATAGAGATGACAGAATCAGATACTTTCACTAGTTTCAGCCACTGCTTTACAAAATAAAAAGTCAGTTTGAATTCTCTCGTAGTTCATGTTCTTTTTTTTTTGTCTAATTGTCTGTTTTGCTTTGTTTTGCTTTCTTTTTCATTATCTTTATGTATGTAGTTTACTAATGGCAAACGTGTAAGTCAGCCATTGAGCTAATGCCTGTGCCATTGGAAAGTAAAGTTTAGTCGTCGTTTTTGTCGTCGTCGTCATCATCATTATCATCATCGTACATCATTATCGTCGTCGACGTCGTCGTCATCATCATCATCATCATGATCATCATCATCATCACCATCACCACCTCTCTCTGTCTGTCTGTCTCTGGTCTCTGTCTGTCTGTGTGTCTGTCTGTCTGTCTGTCTGATATTTTTTGTCTGTCTGTCTGTCTGTCTGTCTCTCTCTCTCTCTCTCTCTCTCTCTCTCTTTCGCTTTCTCTCTTTCTGTGTCTCTCTCTGACTCTGTCTGTCTGTCTGTGTGTCTATCAGTATGTCTGTCTATCAGTCTGGCTGTCTGTCTGTTTCTCTCTCTCTCTGTCCTTCCCTCCCTCTCTCTCTCTTTCGCTCTCACTCTCACCCCTCTCTCTTTCTCTTTCTCTCTCTCTCTTTCTCCCTCTTTCTCTCTCCCTCCCTTTCTCTCTTTCGCTCTCTCTCTCTCTCCCTCTCTTTCTCCTCTCTTCTTCTGTCTTCTGTCTCTCTCTTCTTCTCTCTCTCTCTCTCTCTCTCTCTTCTCTCTCTCTCTCTGTCTCCTCTCTCCAGATAACATTTTTAATTCCTAAAAATCTCACATGCAAGTGGTGAAAACTTTATGTCCCGCTCCCAACTATTACCTCTGTAATATCCCGCTACCATGTATCAGCCTCTGTAATGTCCCTCTACCAAGATCAGCCTCTGTAATATCCCTCTACCAAGTATCAGCCTCTGTAATGCCCCCCTACCAAGTATCAGCCTCTGTAATGTCCCTCAACCAAGCATCAGCCTCTGTAATGTCCCTCTACCAAGTATCAGCCTCTGTAATATCCCTCTACCAAGTATCAGCCTCTGTAATGTCCACCTACCAAGTATCAGTCTCTGTAATGTCCCCCTATTGAGTATCAACCTCTGTAATGTCCCTCTACCAAGTATCAGCCTCTGTAATGTCCACCTACCAAGTATCAGCCTCTGTAATGTCCCTCTACCAAGTATCAGCCTCTGTAATGTCCACCTACCAAGTATCAGCCTCTGTAATGTCCCTCTACCAAGTATCAGCCTCTGTAATGTCCCCTACCATGTATCAGCCTCTGTAATGTCCACCTACCAAGTATCAGCCTCTGTAATGTCCACCTACCAAGTATCAGCCTCTGTAATGTCCACCTACCAAGTATCAGCCTCTGTAATGTCCCTCTACCAAGTATCAGCCTCTGTAATGTCCACCTACCAAGTATCAGCCTCTGTAATGTCCACTACCAAGTATCAGCCTCTGTAATGTCCCTCTACCAAGTATCAGCCTCTGTAATGTCCACCTACCAAGTATCAGCCTCTGTAATGTCCCTCTACCAAGTATCAGCCTCTGTAATGTCCCCCTATTGAGTATCAGCCTCTGTAATGTCCACCTACCAAGTATCAGCCTCTGTAATGTCCCTCTACCAAGTATCAGCCTCTGTAATGTCCCCCTACCATGTATCAGCCTCTGTAATGTCCCTCTACCAAGTATCAGCCTCTGTAATGTCCCCTTACCATATATCAGCCTCTGTAATGTCCCCCTATTGAGTATCAGCCTCTGTGATGTCCCTCTACCAAGTATCAGCCTCTGTAATGTCCCCCTACCAAGTATCAGCCTATCTAATGTCCCCCTACCATGTATCAGCCTCTATAATGTCCCCCTACCAAGTATCAGCCTCTGTAATGTCTCCCTACCAAGTATCAGCCTCTGTAATGTCCCCTACCATGTATCAGCCTCTGTAATGTCCCTCTATCAAGTATCAGCCTCTGTAATGTCCCCCTATTGAGTATCAGCCTCTGTAATGTCCCCCTATAGTATCAGCCTCTGTAATGTCCCTCTACCAAGTATCAGCCTCTGTAATGTCCCCCTACCATGTATCAGCCTCTGTAATGTCCCCCTATTCAGTATCAGCCTCTGTAATGTCCCTCTACCAAGTATCAGCCTCTGTAATGTCCCCCTACCATGTATCAGCCTCTGTAATGTCCCCCTATTGAGTATCAGCCTCTGTAATGTCCCTCTACCAAGTATCAGCCTCTGTAATGTCCACCTACCAAGTATCAGCCTCTGTAATGTCCCCCTACCATGTATCAGCCTCTGTAATGTCCACCTACCAAGTATCAGCCTCTGTAATGTCCCCCTACCCAGTATCAGCCTCTGTAATGTCCCCCTACCAAGTATCAGCCTCTGTAAAGTCCCCCTGCCAAGTATCAGCCTATGTAATGTCCCCTACCATGTATCAGCCTCTGTAATGACCCCTACCAAGTATCAGACTCTGTAATGTCCCCTACCAAGTATCAGCCTCTGTAATGTCCACCTACCAAATATCAGCCTCTGTAATGCCCCCTACCAAGTATCAGCCTCTGTAATGTCCCTCTACCAAGTATCAGCCTCTGTAATGTCCCCTAGCAAGTATCACCCTCTGTAATGTCCCCCTAGCAAGTATCAGCCTCTGTAATGTCCCCCTACAAGTATCAGCCTCTGTAATGTCCCTTTACCAAGTATCAGCCTCTGTAATGTCCACCTACCAATATCAGCCTCTGTAATGCCCCCTACCAAGTATCAGCCTCTGTAATGTCCCTCTACCAAGTATCAGACTCTGTAATGTCCCTCTACCAAGTATCAGCCTCTGTAATGTCCCCCTAGCAGTATCAGCCTCTGTAATGTCCCCTACCAAATATCAGCCTCTGTAATGTCCCCCTCCAAGTATCAGCCTCTGTAATGTCCCTTACCATGTATCAGCCTCTGTAATGTCCCCCTACCAAGTATCAGCCTCTGTAATGTCCCTCTACCAAGTATCAGCCTCTGTAATGTCCCCCTACCATGTCTCAGCCTCTGTAATGTCCACCTACCAAGTATCAGCCTCTGTAATGTCCACCTACCAAGTATCAGCATCTGTAATGTCCCCCTACCATAGTATCAGCCTCTGTAATGTCCACCTAGCAAGTATCAGTCTCTGTAATGTCCCCTACCATGTATCAGCCTCTGTAATGTCCCCCTACCAAGCATCAGCCTCTGTAAAGTCCCCTACCAAGTATCAGCTATGTAATGTCCCCTTACCAAGTATCAGCCTCTGTAATGTCCCTCTACCAAGTATCAGCCTCTGTAATGTCCCTTTACCAAGTATCAGCCTCTGTATGTCCACCTACCAAATATCAGCCTCTGTAATGCCCCCTACAAAGTATCAGCCTCTGTAATGTCCCCCTACCATGTATCAGCCTCTGTAATGTCTCCCTACCAAGTATCAGCCTCTGTAATGTCCCCCTACCAAGTATCAGCCTCTGTAATGTCCCTCTATCAAGTATCAGCCTCTGTAATGTCCCCCTATTGAGTATCAGCCTCTGTAATGTCCCCTATTGAGTATCAGCCTCTGTAATGTCCCCCTAGCAAGTATCAGCCTCTGTAATGTCCACCTACCAAGTATCAGCCTCTGTAATGTCCACCACATGTATCAGCCTCTGTAATGTCCCCCTATTGAGTATCAGCCTCTGTAATGTCCCTCTACCAAGTATCAGCCTCTGTAATGTCCCCTACCATGTATCAGCCTCTGTAATGTCCCCTATTGAGTATCAGCCTCTGTAATGTCCCTCTACCAAGTATCAGCCTCTGTAATGTCCCCTACCAGTATCAGCCTCTGTAATGTCCCCCTTCCATGTATCAGCCTCTGTAATGTCCCCTACCAAGTATCAGCCTCTGTAATGTCCCCTACCCAGTATCAGCCTCTGTAAAGTCCCCCTGCCAAGTATCAGCCTATGTAATGTCCCCCTACCATGTATCAGCCTCTGTAATGACCCCTACCAAGTATCAGACTCTGTAATGTCCCCATACCAAGTATCAGCCTCTGTAATGTCCACCTACCAAATATCAGCCTCTGTAATGCCCCCTACCAAGTATCAGCCTCTGTAATGTCCCTCTACCAAGTATCAGCCTCTGTAATGTCCACCTACAAGTATCAGCATCTGTAAGTTCCCCTAGATTATCAGCATCTGTAATGTCCCCCTGCCAAGTATCAGCCTCTGTAATGTCCCCTCCATGTATCATCTCTGTAATGTACCCCTGCCAATATCAGCCTCTGTAATGTCCCCCCTGCCAAGTATCAGCCTCTGTAATGTCCCCCTCCATGTATCAGCCTCTGTAATGTCCCCTATCAAGTATCAGCCTCTGTAATGTCCCCCTACCATGTATCAGCCTCTGTAATGTCCCCTATCAAGTATCAGCCTCTGTAATGTCCCCTACCAAGTATCAGCCTCTGTAATGTCCCCTACCAGTATCAGCCTCTGTATGTCCCCCTACCAAGTATCATCCTCTGTAATGTCCCCTACCAAGTATCATCCTCTGTAATGTCCCCTACCAGTATCAGCTCTGTAATGTCCCCCTACCAAGTATCAGCCTCTGTAATGTCCCCCTACCAAGTATCAGCCTCTGTAATGTCCCCCTACCAAGTATCACCTCTGTAATGTCCCCCTACCAAGTATCATCCTCTGTAATGTCCCCTACCAAGTTCAGCCTCTGTAATGTCCCCCTACCAAGTATCAGCCTCTGTAATGTCCCCTACCAAGTATCACCTCTGTAATGTTCCCCTACCAAGTATCAGCCTCTGTAATGTCCCCTACCAAGTATCAGCCTCTGTAATGTCCACCTACCAGTATCAGCCTCTGTAATCTCCCTCTACCAAGTATCAGCCTCTGTAATGTCCCCTACAAGTATCAGCCTCTGTAATGTCCCCTACCAATGTATCAGCCTCTGTAATGTCCACCTACCAAGTATCAGCCTCTTAATGTCCCCCTACCAAGTATCAGCCTCTGTAATGTCCACCTACCAAGTATCAGCCTCTGTAATGTCCACTACCATGTATCAGCCTCTGTAATGTCCCACCTATCAAGTATCAGCCTCTGTAATGTCCCCTACAGTACCCTCTGTACCCCTCCAAGTATCAGCCTCTGTAATGTCCACCTACCAGTATCAGCCTCTGTAATGTCCCCTACCAGTATCAGCCTCTGTAATGTCCCTCTACCAAGTATCAGCCTCTGTAATGTCCACTACCATGTATCAGCCTCTGTAATGTCCCCCATGTATCAGCCTCTGTAATGTCCCCTACCAAGTATCAGCCTCTGTAATGTCCACCTACCAAGTATCAGCCTCTGTAATGTCCACCTACCAATGTATCAGCCTCTGTAATGTCCACCTACCAAGTATCAGCCTCTGTAATGTTCCCCTACTCCAGATCCCCTGAATGTCCTACCAGTCACTCTGTAATGTCCCCTAGCCAAATATCAGCCTCTGTAATGTCCCCCTACTGTATCAGCCTCTGTAATGTCCCCTACCAAGTATCAGCCTCTGTAATGTCCCCATACCAAGTATCAATCTGTAATGTCCACCCTACCAATATCAGCCTCTGTAATGTCCCCCTACCAAGTATCAGCCTCTGTAATGTCCCTCTACCAAGTATCAGCCTCTGTAATGTCCCCCTACCAAGTATCAGCCTCTGTAATGTCCCCTACGCATAGTATCAGCCTCTGTAATGTCCCCCTACCAAGTATCAGCCTCTGTAATGTCCCCCTACCAAGTATCAGCCTCTGTAATGTCCACCTACCAAGTATCAGCCTCTGTAATGTCCCCCCTACCAAGTATCAGCCTCTGTAATGTCCCCCTACCAAGTATCAGCCTCTGTAATGTCCCCTACCAATCGTATACAGCCTCTGTAATGTCCCCACTAGCAAGTAATCAGCCTCTGTAATGTCCCCCTACCAAACTAAGCCTCTGTAAAATGTCCAGCCTTCAATGTATCAGACTCTCTGTATCTGTACCTTACCATGTGACATCACTTGAAGTGGTCCATAACAAGTAAACGAGTTGTGAAAGTACAACAACTCAAGTATCAATTGTATGTCCCCTGGATAAATGTCTTAGCTTCTTGTTCAATGTTCAATGTTTGCCTTCTTAGTATTTTCGTCGAGTTCCCTCGTTATCGGTTTGTAATGTCCTCTTGTTGTAGTCGTTGCTGGTGAATGAGGGGGATCATGTTCGCTCGGTAATCCAACGAAGTTATCATGTCCTCTGTAATTCCCTTGTCTTGTTTTGTTCTTTTGTTTATGTTCTTTTTGTTTCCTTGTACTTGTTCCCTTTTTGTTCAGTTCTTGTTTGTTGCTTTTCTGTTCTAGTTCTGTTCTTGTATTCTTCCGTTCTAGTTCATGTTCTTGTTTTGTTGTTGTTCTTGTTTTGTTTTGTTTTTTTTGTACTTGTTCTTGCTTTTTGTTCTAGTTCTTGTTCTTGTTTTGTTTGTTGTTCTTGTTTTTGTTTTGTTTGTTTGTTTGTCTTGTTTTTGTTTGTTTTTTTCTTGTTTTTGCTTTTTGTTCTTGTTCTTTATCTCACCAAAGAGACGGGTTATGTTTGTTCTTCCGTAGGAATAGTCTCTTTGCGCACATCCACTGTCCACAATCACGAGGGTCCAGCTCGGTTAGCATCACTGTTCGTGACATGTGTCTAAAATCACGTGAAGTCTGTACAGACTTCCCTTTGTCCACAGTCTGTGTGTGCTCCAGTCACTGTCACGTGCGTCTGAAATGCGTAGATCGAGATGTCGTCATCACCATCAAGTGCCCTGCCACACAGACCTATGTACAGGAGTGTTGTATATTTTCCACTGGTGATGAAACCTGTGTGCAGTCATTAGCTGTTAGCTATGCTCTCTCTCTCTCTCTCTCTCTCTCTCTCTCTCTCTCTCTCTCTCTCTCTCTCTCTCTCTCTCTCTCTCTCTCGTTCTCTCTCTGTCTCCCTCCCTCCCCTTCCCTCATCCCTCTCTCCCTCCCTTTTTTCATTCCTCTCTCTGTCTTCTCTCTCTTTCCTCTCCTTTTCACTGTGTAGAAAAAGCTGGGCTCAGTCAACACGTGATGTATGTGTGAGTAAGTATCGAGTGGGAAAAACGGTCTGTCTTTGTCAGGCTGGTGTACATGTCATAGTACAGTGTGGATGAATTGCGTAGATCGAGAGGTCGACATTCATTGGTTTGTGAGTGAATAAATGATAGATTAGGGTTATGTATTTTCCGGTGGTCAAGGTATCTGTGTATAAACATTACCTGCCTTCTCTTCCTCCTTTCTCCTCCTCCTCCTCCTCCTCCTCCCTTATCTCCGCGAAGAATTATTGGGATGCCGCAGTAAAGAAGTGCTCACACCAGATTCCTCCAGTTCTGTCAGTTGCGTGCCAAAGTCTGGATCTCTGTAGATGGTTTCAATGTCCATTCCGCAATGCAGTTAGTCCACCGATTTGGTTTGTTTCTTTGTGTGTTTCTTTGTTTGTTTCTTTGTTTTTATTTCTGTCTCCCCTCCGTCTACTTCCCTCAACAGTTGTGTGGATGGATTGTACAGCAAAGCTACTGGATCTTTTCATATGGTCATGCCAACGTAGTTTTCTGTCTTTTGCTGAGGTCAGCAGATCTTCATATGGTGCAAGGTGCTGCTTGTTGATATGGCGCACTTACACTTACAGTGTATGTGATGTATAGTGCTGCTTGATGATATGGCGCACTTACACTTACAGTGTATCTGCTTGATGATATGGCGCACTTACACTTACAGTGTATCTGCTTGATGATATGGCGCACTTACACTTACAGTGTATCTGCTTGATGATATGGCGCATTTACACTTACAGTGTATCTGCTTGATGATATGGCGCACTTACACTTACAGTGTATCTGCTTGATGATATGGCGCACTTACACTTACAGTGTATCTGCTTGATGA
>JAPXFY010000021.1:73522168-73637168 GCA_030674185.1 Monoplex corrugatus | reverse complement strand
ACAGCTGTATCATGTCTCCTCTGTCTGTCTGTCTGTGTCTGTCTGTCTGTTTTCTATTGTCTGTCTCTCTGTCTCCAGTATTGAATACCTGGGATTGTCATCTTTTTGAGTCGTTATTTCGTAGGGCAGATCTTTATTCTTGGCACAAACTTAGCAGCTTTTCTCAGCAGTGCTTCAGTTTACTGTCTTTCTGGTAGCGTGATGACCTCACACAACGTTGGCAAATTCCAGGTGAGGCCTGATGAGTGCAGTAACCAGCGTTCTCATGCTGTCGATGTCCACGAATTTATAGGATCTCTTGATAAAGCTGAGAAGGTTGTCTGTCCTGGTGACCTGAGCTTCGATGTGTCTGCTGACCTTCTCATCATTATCTACTAAAACGTCAAGATCCAGTATCTTGCATCAGATCTGTGTGCTTTCACACTGTATTTGTGGGCTGGCTTATTACGGCCAATATGAAGAACTTAACGTTTGTCTGCGTTGAATTGCAGTTGCCATTGGTCTGCCCAGTTCACTTAGATTTGTCCACGTCTTTTTGGAGTTGATCCCTCTTTTGTTCGGATTTCACAGTGTCACTTTCGTGTTGTCTACACAGACTGATAGGTCAGTAATGAAAATGATGAAGAGAACTGGTCCCATGACGCTTTCTTGAGGAACCCACCAGTGGCAGGTGCTCAGCTGGAGAAATTATTGTTTACGCATCATCTACGGCCAATGAGGAAAGTCAAAACCATGTAAGGACGTGTGTTAACGCCTTACCGCTATACTTTGCCGTGATTCCATAAGATTCGACTGTTAGGAGACGTTCATGCAGAACTGAGTCGAATGCCTTTGCAGATAGGGCTTTCACTGGCTTTCCCTCGTCGATTGACTCTGTCTTCAGAGGTGTCCACAACTGACAGAAGAGTTGTGACACAGCAATGTTTTGGTATGAAACCATGCCGGCAGTCTGCCATACAGTTTTGTGATTGTATGTGTTTCATTGTCTTGACCCCGATGATTGCCTCCATGTGACGCCTGGCACACTCGTCAGGCTCACTGTAAATATACTGAAAAGCAAAACAAAACAACCACTGGCATCACGCGCGCGCGCGCGCGCGCACACACACACACACACACACACACACAGAAGGGGGGGGGGGGGGACAAAATTAGGCCATTTCTCAACGGTGTCCCCTCATTATTCACGCCCCGGATCAGTGACTGAGGTTCAACCGAGGTTGCAATGCTCACACCGCGCGCGCTGACGTCACACAACACAGCTTTTGGCAGCCCGCCACAGATCTCTTCCCCACTCACAGAAAAAGTTAAAGTAGGCTACACTTTCCACTTTCGGCAACATGATAAAAACGTAATGTTTCCAAAAAGATACGCAGAATGTTCCGACTATCGCACTCCAAAACTGGAATGGAACGTGCTTCGATCCCAATCAAAACATTGAGACCATGTGACCATGTTTAACCCCTAACCCTTCGGTGACCTTCGCTTTGGGATCGTTTCAGGTTAATAAAACTGAGGCTGTGTGGGGTGGCTCTTTTTCGATCCAAAATGACATTGTTGAAACGCGAGTGACTTGTTGACAAGAACAAGACTGCCAATATCAGAAGTAAGTGTGTGTTTTGTCTTTCGTTTTTGAAATTCAGTGGATTTTTTGTTGCCAGCGAGGCCGTTTCGACCTAGATCTCTTTGTGAAGGCGCGCTGGAAGCGAACAAAAGCAGACGACAACGTGGTACAGAAACTGGAAAAGCAGCCGATTTTTGGCGCACAGCAGTTTTGTGACAGGTTTACACACGCCGTAAAGCTTTCAGTACATTGTTTTTCTTAAATTACCTATCATAAATCTATGGATGGTTATAATGTGTGGATCCGTATGTACATCGGTTTCAGCCAGCTTGAAACAGGCTCGAATTGACGGCGTCGCCATTGTGCAACTGCATCTGCTGCCATTTTTTTCAGACGTGTTTTAGGCCCGATAGACTGGCTACACAGTGGCCGCTGTGAAGACTTGACGTTGCTTTGAACACAAAGACGTTGATCAGTGATCGTCAGATAAATGGCATATAATTTGGATTTGGGGTGATTACTAAACTGTTTTTTTCGATTTTAGGTTTAGGCCAAGGTCTACTTTTAGTTTTATCATTAGCCTTTAGTCGGTTTAGATATGAATTGTAATAATGATCTGTTGTATATTTTAGTAATTTGGCCTACTTTGTATGAAGTGCAGTGATTTGCTTAGAGTTCTTGTGTGTACTATCAATACAATTACAGTATAGAACAATAATTATTATTATTATCACTGATTATTATCATGAAAAGCTGTTATTTTTTATTATAAATATTGTCATTCTATCTAGTGTATATCAGGTTGCCCCAGTGCTGCAGTTTTCACATCCAGTAGGACATTAATTTCAAGCCACTATGAGTATGACATCAGATTTAATAGAAATGATTTTTCATTGTTTGGATTAGACTACCACTGTAGATTTAGAAATCAAAGGTTTGTCATTCAAACCAGTTTTAATTAGGCCCCTAAGTTACTTAAACAAGTAATGATTTGTTTTAAGTTCTTAAATATGTCTTAATTAGGTCCAGGCTAAAAAAACAAACTTATGATTTCAAAATTCAGTAAATAAGTTGTGTATAACATGTGTCAGTGTGTGTCAGTCTGAATGTGTGTTTATGTGCTATTTTGTCAATGTGTATTTATATCAGTGTGTGTTGTGTGTGTGTGTGTGTGTGTGTGTGTGTGTGTGTGTGTGTGTGTGATTTTGACAGTATGTGTATTTGTGTGTAGCTGTGTCTCAGAGAGAGAGGGAGAGAGTGAGTGTGTGTGTGTGTTTGCATGTCAGCAAGCGTTTAATTATTTACTATGTGTGTGTAATTATATTAATGCTTACTATGTGTGTGTGTCAGTGCATGTGTAATTGTGTCTGTGTGTGTTTGTGTTAATATGCGTTTAATTGTGCCAATGTAATTGTTGCGATGTATGTTGTGTGTAATTGTGTCTGTGTAATTGTGTCAAAGTGTAACAGTTGTGTATGCAATTGTGTGTGGGTGGGTGTAACTGTAAGTGTAAGTAATTGTGCGAGTGTGTGTATGTTGTGTCAGTGTGTGTAAATGTCTCAGTGTGTGTATGTGTAATTGTATCAGTGTATTTGTGTCAGTATGTGTGTGTAATTCTTTGTCATTGTTTGTCTGTAAATAGTGTAATTGAGTCTCTGTGTGTGTATGTATGTATGTGTGTGTGGTTGTGTGTGTGTGTAATTGTGTCACTGCATGAATGTATGTAATTGTGTTACTCTGTGTATATGTGATTGTGTCAGTGTGTGTACTGTGTTTATGTAATTGTAACTGTGTATGTAATCATCTTTGTGCATGTGCAATTGTGTCAGACTCAGAGTGTGTATGTAATTATATCAGGTTGTATGCAATTGTGGCAGTGTATCTGTGGGTATAATGATTGTGGCAGTGTGTGTATGTAATTGTGTATGTGTGTGTAAATGTGTCAGTATGTATGATACTGTATGTATCATTGTATTTCTGTTATTGTGTCAGTGTGTGTATGATTACTATGAATTATGTTACTGTTAGTGTTTGTGTAAACTGTTTCTATGTGTATGCATGTAATTATGTTGTGTGTATTTGTGACAGTGTTCATGTAACTGTGTCAAGGGAACAAGAACTGAAGACTCAGAAGAAGTAACTGTTTTGTTGAAAATAAAAATGAAAAAAGGTTTGTAAGACTACAGAAGTGGTGCTTACCCGATTTACATACATACACATTCATACACATGACACAGTTACACACATTATATACATAATGTATACAATACACCCAATTAGTTCTCAGTGTGGTAATGTTAAATTGTATAAATAGTCAACCATTACACCCCCTACATACCCCACACCCTCTAACCTCATCATCACCATCATTCTCCTTAACTTCTAAACATAGCTAGGCTGTAGTGTACATACTACCTGTTTTACCATTGGCATGCACTGGTTTAGGGCAGCAACAAAGGCTGTCCAATTCACTCCATTCTGGGCCAGGTGCTGTTCGTACACCAAGTGCGTTTCCGGGCATAAAGATCTTCTCTTGTGCAGGCATACAATAATAATAATAATAATTACAATATTTATATAGCGCAAAATCTTGATAAAATCAAATCTAAGCGCTGAAGCAGACACACACGCAAGCACGCACGCACGCACACACACACACACGCACGCAGGCACGCACGCACGCACCACCACACACACACACACACACACACACACACACACACACACACACACACACACACACACACACACACACACACACACACACACTCACACACACGCATGGCTATAAATGGGGAGAAAGAATAAAAAGCAATAAAAGCAAGAATAAAAGCAATGGAAAATTATAGAGAGCATAGCATATAGATGATATACAATTATATATTATAACCATGTGATTTCCCTCCGAGCGGAGACAGGCTGCAGAGGGGGGGGGGGGGGGGGTTGAGTGAGGTTAGGATTTTATTTGAGAGGAGAAAAGGAGTTTTGAGAGCGGACTTGAAGGAGACAAAAGTAGGTTGCTGATGGACTGAGAGAGGAAGTTTGTTCCAGGAGAGTGGACCAGAAACAGAGAAGGCTCGTGGACCATAGGTATTGAGCTTAGTGCGTGGAAAGCGAAAAGTCAGAGGATCGGAGACAGCCTGTCTCCGCTCTGAGGGGAATCATTTTGTTTTAATATATAATTGTATATGATGTGCTCTCTGTGGTTTTCCATTGGTTTTATTCTTGCTTTTATTGCTTTTATTCTTTCTCCCCATTTGTGGCCATGCGTGTGTGTGTGTGTGTGTGTGTGTGTGGCGTGTGTGTGCATGCGTGCGTGTGTGTCTTTTCGGCGCTTGGATTTGATTTTGTCGAGATTTTGCGCTATATAAATATTGTAATTATTATGTATGCATGTGCGTACGTATGTATTGTATACGCTTAGATTTATGTATGTATGTATGTATGCATGTATACGCTCAGCTTAGATTTATGTATGTAAGTATGTATGCATGTATACGCTCATATGTATGTAGGTATGTATGCATGTATACGCTCAGCGCTTAGATTTGATTTTATCAAGATTTTGTGCTATATAAATAAAATATATTATTATTAGAGCGGAGGGTACGTGAAGGAACATAGATCTCAAGTAGGCTTGACAGGTAATCGGGGGCTGCGTTATTGAGGCTTTTGTAGCACATGGTGTCTAGTTTGTACTGTATGCGCTTTGATACAGGGAGCCAGTGAAGTTGTGCCAGGAGAGGAGATATGTGGTCAGCTTTTTTTTTTTTGAGTACAAGGCGTACAGCATTGTTTTGAATGCGCTGTAGGATGTGAATGGTGGAGGCAGGAAGACCAGACAGGAGTGAATTGCAATAGTCAATGCGAGACATTATGAAGGAGAGATGATGATGGTGATGGTGGTGGTGGTGGGATGATGATTATAATAATAATCATAATAATAATCATAATAATAATAATTTCATTAATACAATGCAAACTACTAGGCATATGGTAATGATAACATTATTATTAATTTCACCAATACAGCACAAACAAGTCAATGTCAAAAGCATAAAAAAAAAATATATATTATATATATATATATAATATATTTTTGCACTTTACAGAAATAGAACAAACAACAGTGTTCTTGCGTGCACACACACTGACTCAGTCAACACACACACACACACACACACACACACACACACACACACACACACACCACACACACACACACACACACACACACACACACACACCACACACATACATATATATGGGATGTTTTGGTTTTGGCAGAATGTGTGAAATTCATCTTCATCAAGTTCATGACACAGATTGCCAAGTTACTGGGGTAAACTCCGTAAAGTGTGTGTGTATGTGTGCATGTGGTTGTGTGTGTGTGTGTGTGCATGTGATTGCATGCATGAGTGCGTGTGTGTATGTGTGCTTTCATGAAAACATTCAAAATGTATGGGAAACACATGACAGCAGGGGAAAAGAAATGTATCAAAACAGGTCAAAATGAAAGCCTTTTTATTTACATTTTTCCCTTAAAGTTCAGCATTATTTAGTTTGATTTCATTTAACCTGGTATGATGGCCAGGTGGCTAGACTGTTAGAAATCAGATGGTCTGACTTTGAGTGCAGTCCACTCAGGGTATGGCCTGTTGGGTAAACAATGGAGATTTCTGTGATCTCCCACTCCCAGATCAGCTACATGTACATATCTGCAAGTGCCTGAACCTCGTTCATGTGTACACAGATGCAAAACATCAAATACGTGCATCAAAAAGGCTGTAACTGTAAGCCATGTCAGAATTAGGCAGCCTCTGGAAACATGGAAATACCCAGCATGTGGTACTACTGATGTAATATATTGTGGGTCAAACAACATGCATGTAAAAACATGCACACATTCCAGAAAGAATTGATTGGAACACTTAAAAGCAATAGCAGCTATAATAAACAAAAACCATCTTTTTGCGAATTGACTGTATGTTAACTGTTGTGCATTACATGCAAGTTTCAAAACACATGACACAAAATTGAAGATATTGTTGATTTTTTTTTGTACAATGAATAAGGGGGTTTGGTTCATGGATATGTAATGATTTTCATACATCATTATGTGGTGTAATAACTAAATAACTTTGTACAATATACGTATGAGATTGGAGGTCTGCCTTTCTTCTTTTTTGCCACCGTTTTTCCTTGAAAGATTGTTGCCATGAGCTCTTGTGTTCTTGCTGCATGACACATGGCCAGTGTAGTTGGTCGTCTCTTGTTGATGTCTGCTAGTAGTTTTCTTGTGGTATCGAGTTCTTCCAGGACACTTTCATTAGTTTTTCTGTCTGCCCATTTGACACTTAGTGGTCTCTGATAAAACCACATCTCTGCTGCCTCAATTCTTCTGCAATCAGGTTTTCTCAGAGTGCAGGCTTTGCAGCCATAAATAATGACTGGCCAGATCAAACATCTTAAAAGTCTAACTTTCAGGCCATTTGGTATGCCTCTGTCTTTCCAGATGTCATTGAGTTGGACCCTTTTTTGCTTTGCCATTCCAACTCTTATTTTGATGTGTTTGGAAACTGGAGCAGGTTCCATCATTAGTTTCTAGAGAACCATCATCATTCATCATCCATCGCCATCACTGTGGATGACAGTGGGAGCTCCACTCTGTCACGAAGGATCGCCAGGCCACATGGTCTCTGGTCCTATGTATGATGTCATGGAGCCCAAGTTTGCAGGCGTCAGGGATGTCCAGTGAAGGATTTGCTGGCCTTTCTTGTTTTCTCTTTGTCCCGACTCTCCCCTGCAGGACTAATGTCATCAAGTTGGTTCTTGTGTTTCTGTTCATGTGCCCGATATACTTCAGTTTTCTTTTGTTGATCTCTCGGAGCATTTTACGTTGGGCAGCTAATTCTTTTAGCATGCTTTTGTTGGTTCTTTTGTCTGCCCATTTTACTCTGATGAGAAGACGCATGTAGAACTACATTTCTGCTGCGTTTATTTCATTTTCGTCATCTTTCTTCAGAGTTTGGGCTTCACATCTGTACATGACATCAGGCCAAACCAAGCATGCATAAAATTCTTATCTTCAGTTTCATTGGTATGCTTCTGTCTTTCCATATGTTGTTCAGCTGGACCATTTTTTGCTTGGCCATGCCTATTCTTAATCTGATGTCCTTGCTGCAAGATCCTGTGTTGGTTTTGACAGAGCCCAAGTACTTGAAGTTGTCCACATTTTCCAGCTCTGTCTATTCATCTGCTGTGTTGTAGCTGGTTAGCTGATCCTTCTCTATGCATGACTTTGGTCTTTTGGCATTCAGTTTCAGTTCTGCGTTGTGTCCTGCAGCATCTACATGATGTAGAATTCTCCTCATACTTATGATGTCTCCTGCTAACAGGGCGGTGTCATCTTAGGTTGGTGATATTCCTTCCTCCTGTTTTCATTCCCATACCTTCTGTGTCTGCCACTGTCATTACTTGCTCTGTGTATATGTTGAAGAGGTGGGGTGAGAGAATGCAGCCTGACTAGAATCCTTTACTGATGTTGAAGTCATTGTGCTCTCCGTTCCATCTGATTGTTGCCTTTTGGTCTTGTTAGAGAGATGCTAAGAGTAAGAGTGAGATCAGGTGTCTTAGGAAGCCCATTGTTGACATGGCTGTGAACAAGTGGTTGTGGATAATATGTCAAATGCTTTGCTGCAGTCTATAAAAGTGATGAAGGCTTCTTTTTCAGTGTTCCTGATCTTCTCTGTTAGTATTTGTAGTACAAACAGCATGTCTGTTGTTCCTCTGTTTGTTCTATAACCTGCCTGGCAGTCTGAGGGATCTTCTTCCACTTTGATTTTCATTCTGTTTAAAATAATAATGTACAGGATTTTGCTGGTGTGGCTTATGAGTGCGATGTCCTATAATTGTTGCACTCTTTGATGTTCCCACGTTTGTGCAGCATAACAAATTCTTGCTTCTTCCAGTCTTCTGGCTATTCGCAAGATTCCCTAATTTTAGTGCATAGATGGTGCAATGCTTTGATTCCTGTATTACCAGCATTCTTTAATAACTCTCCAGGGATGTTGTCTAATCCTGGTGATTTTCCTAATTTGAGCTGATTTACAGCAACTTTAACTTCTCTCAGAACCAAGATATTTGAGATCCTTAACATTTTCTAAAGGAACTTTGTTAATTAAAATGTCATGATTGTTTTTAGTGTCTTTGCCTCTGATATGGAGCACTTTGGTTTTCTTGGCGTTCAAGTTTAGGCCAGCCTTTTTGCCTGCTGCATCTACCCTGTATAGAATTCTTTTTATGCTGGTGATGTCTGCTACAGTGCAGTGCCATCAGCATAGTGCAAGCTTGTAAGATTTTTCCCTCCCATCTTTATGCCCATGCCTTCTATATCAGCATCTCTCATGACTTGTTCTGTGTAGATGTTAAAGAGATATGGTGAGAGGATACAACCTTGTCTAACTTCCCTGTGGATGTTGAAGAATATCACATTTCTGATTGTTCTGTCAAAACGTAGCCTTTTGGTCTTTATATAATGAGGCAATTAATGCGATGAGGTGTTTGGGAAAGCCTGTTTTGACCATTGTGTTGAACAGGTGGAGATGAATGACACTGTCAAAAGCTTTGCTATAGTTTATGAAGGTGACAAAAGCTTCTTTTTCAGTGCTTTTCATTTTCTCTCTGAGTGGTTGTAGCACAAAGAACATGTCAGTTGTGCCTGTGTTGGATCTGTAGCCTGCCTGGCAGTCAAATGGTTGTTGGTCTGTCTTGAGCTTCAATCTGTTGAGAATAATTATGAGCAGGATCTTACTGGCGTGGCTGATTAGGGCTATGGTTCTGTAGTTGTTGCGATCTTTGACATTGTCACTCTTGTGAAGTATCACAAATTCTTGAAGATTCCAATCTGTTGGCCACTTAGGAGTATTCCAGATTTTACAGCAAAGATGGTGCATTGCTTTTAGACCTTCTTTTTCACCATGTTTTAACAATTCTCTCTGAACATTATCAATTCCTGGGGATTTTCTTGTTTTTAACTGCTTGGTGGAGACCATCTCAGGATGTATATGGCATTAATAGTTCCTTTCCCTTTGATAAATCCACACTATTCTTCTGCTATTTCTCTTTTGATTCTGTTGCTTGTCCTCATCATGATTATTCTTATTAATCTTAACAGGATTTTTGTTACATGACTCATGAAGCTGATTGTACAATGGAGTTCACATTCTATAGGATAATAGCCCTGTTTTGTTTGGATTGCAATGAAAATTGATCTTGACATATCTTTGAGGATGTTTCTGGTGTCGTAAATGTCATTAGATCCAAAACAAGTGCGACTGCCCGCACCCAAGCAAACTGGAACCAGAAGAACAAGCAAACCAAAGTAAGCGCGTATTCAACACAACAAGACAAGACAAGCGCGAATTTTCAGCCAACCGGCCTTTGTCAAGCGCGAATGCACGGTCACAAACAGACCACAAACAACACCAAACAATGGGTAATAAGAAGAGGACTAAAAACTTCCCTGCCGCCTCGTCCAGTGGATAAAAAGCTGCTTATTAATATTATCCGTGGTTTGGTGTTGTTTGTGGTCTGTTTGTGAACGTGCATTTGCACTTGACAAAGGCCGGTTGGCCGAAAATTTGCGCTTGTCTTGTCTTGTGTTGAATATGCGCTTACTTTGGTTTGCTTGTTCTTCTGGTTCATAAATGTCATTGTTGTGAATTGGGCTTTCTAAATCTGCTGTGAGGGTCCATGTCTGGTATGCAAACAAGAAGATGGAATATACCACTACCAGTGCACATAAGAGCCTGACCTTGTGTGTCACGGAGTTATAATGATAATAATTTTGATTATCATTATTATTGCACACAGTAGCCTGCCTGTGTAACCTGTATTCATTCAAGCCTATCAGCAGTGCATAAAGCATGGTCTCAGTATGAAGGATAGTTTGGGTAACAGTAATTTCTGTACAGTACTCTAAATGCAGTGATAATTGATATGTAACCTTAATTCGCATGGTTAGCATGCAATTGTGAAGGGCCAGAAGAAGGGCTCCAGATTTAGGCTGCAGTCTCAAAGTCCATCTTGTCATTGTCATTGTGTAATTGAAGGGCAGGGTTTTACCAGTCACAGTGGCATAGTGGTTACGGGCATAAACGACTGGGAGATTGTGGATCCAACTCCATTGCTCCAGATCAGTGTGAAGGGTTTTGTTTTTGGCCCTGATCAGTAACTTCACAGAGCTGAGTCTGCTGTGGGACTGTTGGGAAGACTGGGACCACATGGTGGTTGAGTGTCATCTGCATCACCCATCTACCATTGACACAAATAGAGAATGTCTTCAGTTTTCCAGACACTGTGTTTCTATCTTTTTGATCTGTTAATCATTAATGTCAAGAGTGTTTCTATCTTTTCGATCTGTTAATCATTAATGTCAAGAGTGTTTCTATCTTATCGATCTGTTAATCATTAATGTCAAGATTAGAGGAAACATGGAGAGTAGCCCCTTCAAGGCACACAGTGCATACATGTAACACTCACTACACACACTCTGTCTCTGTCTGTCTGTCTTTCTGTCTGTCTCTGTCTCTTTTTCTCTTTCTTGTCTCTGTCTCATTTTCTCTCTTGTCTTTGTTGACACCCCACCCCCCATCTCTCTGTCTGTTTGTCTGTCTGTCTGTCTGTCTTGCACATAGACAGAGTGCAAGGTTATCACCAGTCCTGCCCAAAGCAAAACTCGATGTTTAATGAATTTACTATTTAGAGACAGTGGACAGTCTTACTTCAGAGAACACTTACTGCACTTTACATAGAGAATGAAGACAGAATGAAGTTATTATCAGTGCCACACTACCTGCATTAGATGTGTGTGTGTGTGTGTGTGTGTGTGTGTGAGCGTGTGTGTGTGTGTGTGTGTGTGTGTGTGTGTGGGTGTGTGGTGCGTGCGTGCGTGCGTGCGTGCGTGCGTGCGTGCGTGCGTGCGTGCGTGCGTGGTGGTGTGTGTGTGTGTGTGTGTGTGTGAGACAGTGACTGTATTTGTCATTATGTGGTATATGACAGGATGCCCACACTTTAATTTGAGGAGAAGTTCCAAAGGTTAATGTGGTGTGCTTTTCATATAATGGTCTTATGTTGAAAAAGATGCTGTCTAATTCATCGACTCTGGGACTGTTTGTTTTTACTCTCTGCTTCTCTGTTTCCATTTTTTCTCTGTTTGTTTTACTCTCTGCTTCTCTGTTTCCATTTCCTCTGTTTGTTTTACTCTCTGCTTCTCTGTTTCCATTTTCTCTGTTAGTTTTACTCTCTGCTTCTCTGTTTCCATTTTCTCTGTTTGTCTTACTCTCTGCTTCTCTGTTTCCATTTTCTCTGTTTGTCTTACTCTCTGCTTCTCTGTTTCCATTTTCTCTGTTTGTTTTACTCTCTGCTTCTCTGTTTCCATTTCCTCTGTTTGTCTTACTCTCTGCTTCTCTGTTTCCATTTCCTCTGTCTGTGTGTGTGTCTGTCTTTCTCTGACTCTCTCTCTGAAACTCTTGCTCTGAAACTCTCTCTCTGCTAGAGAGAGAGAGAGAGAATGCAAATTTGTCTTTTCTCCATCTCTCTTTTGCATCATGTCTCTGTGTCTTTATATCAATCTCTTTCCAGCTTTCTTTTTTTATCTTTTTTCATTTGTGTTGGTCTTCATCTTTTCGCCTCTGTCCCACCACCAACCCCCACCCCCACTCCCTTTTTTTTCTCTGTCTGTCTCTGTCTTTCACTCTGTCATTTGCAATGTTAACAGAGTGTACTACATTTGTATTTTTAACATCTCTTCTCACTTCTGACATGAAAGAAATGACAAAACTTTCATATTGAATCTAGTTTAAAAAGTATGTACATGAATCATGTAATATTTTGATGACTGTAACATGTTACAGTAACAAGAAAAAAACTAACATACAGTCATCATCATCATCAGGTGCCCTGCTGCATGGCGTTGGCGATCATGGACCTCCATCTATCTCTGTCTCTTTTTGCCCCAAGCATCTCCTCCACCCTCCTCGTCTTCAGCCACTCCGCAAGTCCATCTAGCATTTTCTCCCTGGGTCTACCTGGTGCTCTCTTTCCCTCCAGCTTTCCCGTTGTGACCAGGTGCTCCAATTCCCCCTTCCTCATAAAATGGCCTATAAATGTTGCCTGTCTTTTCCTAATCTTCGTTATGAGTGATCTACTTGTGTCTGCCTCCATCAAGACTGTCTCGTTTGTTTTCTTTGCTGTCCATGGAACTCTCAACATTCTTCTTAGAAACCACATCTTGGCTCCTCAATCTTGCTCTGGCTTTGCTTGCTGACTGTCCACGCCTCACATCCGTACAACAGTATTGGTTCTATATAACATTCAAGAACTCTTCCTGATGTTAATTGATAGGCATTTGTTGGTAAGAATGCTTGTCATCTTCTTGAATGCTGTTTTGGCTTGGCCGATTCTGCCAGCTATTTCCGATGTGCATCTGCCTCTGATGAAATGACTGTTCCCAGGTATTTGATTTTGAACTTATTAACCTGTGTCAAGTTTGTGCCATTTGCTGTTATTTTGCATGAGGGGATTTCATGTGTGTTTACTGATCACCATGACTTCAGTCTTCCTGCTGTTTAGTTCCAACCCCTTACCTTTGCTTTCTATTTCTAGTATATTCACAAAGTTTTGTAGGTCCCTTTCTTTTTCTGCAATTAGCACGGTGTCATCTGCGTATCGAATGGTGTTTATCATTTTCTCTCCAACCTTTAATCCAGTGTCTTCTTCTAGGTTTCTCATGATGTTTTCGCTGTAAAGTGAAAACAGATCTGGTGACAAAACACAACCCTGTCTGACTCCTCTTTTGATATCTTGGAAAGAGCAGCTGTTTGTTCCCAATACATATTCCTGATTATTCGTAGATCTTTTCCATCAACATTGAGTCTCTCCAGTTGGTTGATCAATTCTTCATGTGTCATGTCGTACCTGATCGAAAACCTTGGTATAGTCAACAAAGCATAAATACAAATCCTTATTCATCTCAATTGACCTCTCTATGATAGTTCTTAGGATGTATATGACATTAATAGTTCCTTTCCTTTCCACAAATCCACACTGTTCTTTTGCTATTTCTCTTTTGATTCTATTCCTTGTCCTCATCATGATTATTTTTAACAGGATTTTTGGTGCATGCCTCATCAAACTGATTGTGTGATGGAGTTCACATTCTATAGCCCCTGTCTTCTTTGGAAGTGCAATGAAAATTGATTTTGACATATCTTTGGGGATTTTTCCAGTGTCGTAAATTTCATTTAGGAGGACTGTTATTTTTTCTATGCCAAATTCCTCCAGGGCTTCAATCATCTCTGTAGTAATGTTGTCTGGTCCTGGGGCTTTTCCTGGTTTCATCTTTTTCAGTGCTGCTCTAACTTCATCTTTCATTATGGGTGGTCCTTCAAAGTTCTTTTTTATAATATGTTCTTCGTTTCTGTCATCCTCATACAGTATACATGTATTAATGTTTAAATTTAAGCCCAGAGTTGACTGTGCATAGCATTGCCTTATCAGTAACTTGTATTATTGATTTAGTCCACAAATGAAGATAATCATAATGCATTGCCTTATCAGTAACTTGTATTATTGATTTAATCCACAAATGAAGATAATGCATTGCCTTATCAGTAACTTGTATTATTGATTTAGTCCACAAATGTAGATAATGCATTGCCTTATCAGTAACTTGTATTATTGATTTAGTCCACAAATGTAGATAACAGAAGAAGTGTGACTGACTTGTGTTCAGCTCTGATGATCCAGCAGGGACAAAATAACTGATCCCTACCCCTACCTACCCCCACCTTTTTAAAAAAATTTACATGAAGTTTTCTTGTTACCATATGTGTTACTCATTATAGCTGTCTCTTTGGAAGTCAGATTGTTGTTGTTGTTGTTGAGATAAATATGTTGATAATACTAACAATAAGTCACCTTCTCTTGTCTCTTACATTATTCAAGCACATACACACAAACACATGAGCACACACATACACACACACACACGCATGCAAGCATGCGCACGCGCGCACACACACACACACAAAACACACACACACACAACACAACACACACACACACACACAACACAACACAACACACCATACACACATCAAAAACAACACATACACATACACACACACACACACAGATGCATGTACATCAATCTTGATTATGTACTTGAGAAAAATATTTTTGAGAGTTCCAGTTTTTTCTTGGATGTTTGTATGCACATCGTTTAGCCAATACTTTGCAGGCGGTATGTTGCTGCACAGTCTGCATACTCTGTCTTCAGTATGTTGCTGCACAGTCTGCATACTCTGTCTTCAGTATGTTGCTGCACAGTCTGCATACTCTGTCTTCAGTATGTTGCTGCACAGTCTGCATACTTTGTCTTCAGTATGTTGCTGCACAGTCTGCATACTCTGTCTTCAGTATGTTGCTGCACAGTCTGCATACTCTGTCTTCAGTATGTTGCTGCACAGTCTGCATACTTTGTCTTCAGTATGTTGCTGCACAGTCTGCATACTCTGTCTTCAGTATGTTGCTGCACAGTCTGCATACTTGTCTTCAGTATGTTGCTGCACAGTCTGCATACTTTTCTTCTTATCAGTATGTTGCTGCACAGTCTGCATACTCTGTCTTCAGTATGTTGCTGCACAGTTTGCATACTCTGTCTTCAGTATGTGTGAGCTTGCATACCAGTCTGCATACTCTGTCTTCAGTATGTTGCTGCACAGTCTGCATATTTGTCTTCAGTATGTTGCTGACAGTCTGCATACTCTGTCTTCAGTAGGCATGCATGCTGGGTGTTTTCATGTTTCCATAAGCCACAGATGCTGACATGACTTTTAGGATCTTTAACTTGCAAACTTGATGTTCTGCAGGCATATATACACACAAAGGGACTTTAGACATTTACAGATCTGCACAAATGTATGTGTTTATCAGAGAGATTGGAAAAATGTTCACCTTTTAGGGAGGCAGGGTTGAACGACACGTTCTGATTGGAAGTCTGACATCTTGGTCTTATAGTTATACACTTGACTACTGCACCTGTCATGATTATGTATGCATAAAATACGTTTTTTTTGAAAAATGACGTTTTTCTCCTTATGTCTTGCTCAGGGTCTAAATGATGTGGTGACTACCAACCGTAAGGCCAGCATGGAGGAGGAAGGAGGCTGTGAGAGATGGGTGGTGGTGGTGGCAGCCTTCTTCACGCAGTTCATCGTGTGCGGGGTGACCTACAGCCTGGGCGTTTTCCATGTTGTCTTCAAGGATATTTTTTATGAATCCCACTTCGACACGTCATGGATTGGGTCGATTCTATTATACATTACTGCCCTGTCCAGTGAGTTTTCTTTGTCTTTTGTTGTTTTCTGTATGATGTGACGTTTATGTGTTTAAGGGTGTATGTATTTCAAATATATGCATTTACGCCCCTATGCACACGTTTTGCGTTCACAGATCCGTGTATATTAACACATTCATATAAAAGATATATGTAAATATGTGCCTGCACATGCTCACTGTATACACATTGTATATATATTCACTCCTGTATATTCATATACGCACTTGCACGCATGAGCACATATATGTGCACACATATACATATTTCTCTGCATGTATGGTTACATATATATATATACACACCATACTTTTTCATGCATGTCCCTCACATACGCTTGCATGTATATGTGCACATGCACTTGCATACAACATACATGTCCCTGCATGGGCAGTTTTATACATCATACAAATTTACACTTTACATGGCCACACATATTTGCTTGTATATGTGCATACACACAAACACACACACACTCTCTCTCTCTCTCTCTCTCTCTCTCTGTCACTATTCATTGTTTAATACATCCTTTAACCCCCACCCTCCACCCCCCACACACACATGTTCACTCTGTATCAGTACCACACAAAGTTATCTTCACTTTGTCCAATAGGTCTTACTATAGAAACGAACAGGTCTGTAGCTGTGTCAATAAAGTTTCTGTCCCATTCTGTTGTTAAAATCTCCCTACATTTCTGAAGCGAGCAGTAGACCTTTACATTATCATGTACAGATAGTAAAGTGATGCGATTTAGTATGTTGTAATTCTTGCTTATTGGTCTGTCGGTTTAATTTTGAGAACTTCTGATGTATTCCACAACAGCATTCATGCAGACCTGTTGGTGCCTAAACCCGCTTTATGTGTATATATGCAAACAGAACATCATATTTTGAAATAGTCATGTCAGTATCACATGGCATGTCAGTGTCACATGGCTTATGGCAACACGAAAACGCCCACCATGCGTGCCCACTGAAAACATACAGCTTAGGGCAACATGAAAACACCCACCATGCATACCCACTGAAAACATACGGCTTATGGCAACATGAAAACACCCACCATGCATACCCACTGAAAACATACGGCTTATGGCAACACGAAAACGCCCACCATGCATACCCACTGAAAACATACGGCTTATGGTAACATGAAAACACCCACCATACGTGCCCACTGAAAACATACGGCTTATGGCAACACGAAAACACCCACCATGCGTGCCCACTGAAAACATACGGCTTATGGTAACATGAAAACACCCACCATGCGTGCCCACTGAAAACATATGACTTATGGCAACATGAAAACACCCACCATACGTGCCCACTGAAAACATATGGGTTATGGTAACATGAAAACACCCACCATACGTGCCCACTGAAAACATACAGCTTATGGTAACATGAAAACACCCACCATGCGTGCCCACTGAAAACATACGGCTTATGGTAACATGAAAACACCCACCATGCATGCCCACTGAAAACATACAGTTTATGGCAACATGAAAACACCCACCATGCATGCCCACTGAAAACATACAGTTTATGGCAACATGAAAACACCCACCATGCATGCCCACTGAAAACATACGGCTTATGGTAACATGAAAACACCCACCATACGTGCCCACTGAAAACATACGGCTTATGGCAACATGAAAACACCCACCATGCATGCCCACTGAAAACATACAGTTTATGGCAACATGAAAACACCCACCATGCATACCCACTGAAAACATACGGCTTATGGTAACATGAAAACACCCACCATGCGTGCCCACTGAAAACATACAGTTTATGGCAACATGAAAACACCCACCATGCATACCCACTGAAAACATACGGCTTATGGTAACATGAAAACACCCACCATGCATGCCCACTGAAAACATACGGCTTATGGTAACATGAAAACACCCACCATACATGCCCACTGAAAACATACGGCTTATGGTAACATGAAAACACCCACCATGCGTGCCCACTGAAAACATACGGCTTATGGTAACATGAAAACACCCACCATGCGTGCCCATGTTTTTTGCCAAGGCAGCTGGACAGTGCTGTGCTCTTCACAATTTTCAACTGCTGTGGGATCTTAAGCGTGCGCAGCGAGAAGGTACATGGGTCCAACTTGTTTTTCGTCCTCTTCTGAAGGACTAGACGTTCAGTTTGATTTTACGGTCAAACTGAGGAGAAAAGTTGAGGCCTTTACAGGGAGCAAACCCTGGAACCTCGAATTTAGTTATTGGCAGGCGAATGTCTGAACCATTCTGCCACTCGTCTCCTTGCATCTCAGAAAAATTGGAATGCTAAAAAATGAAGGAAACATTGATGTATAATATACACATTATATACTTGTTTTACACACACGCATGTACACACGCACACTCACACACACACAGTGAACACACACACACATACACACACACACAGAACAACCCCTCACCCCCCCCCCCAACCTCCTCCCCAAAGATCTGTTTTCCATACGGGCATATTCAGAGACATTGTTGTGAGAAACTGAAATTGATGTTGTGCATATATATGTACACAGGAAGGACAGAATTCAGGATCCATCAGGTCTTTACTTACAGTATACATCAGAAGTTTCCCCCCCTTTATCTACGAGGCATTGCCGGGCAGCTTCGAACTTAGACCTTCAGACTGGAAGTTGATGTCCTGACTGTTTGGTTGTCACACCCATCATGAAAGGTGCAAAGGAGATAGTGTTGAAATGACAACAAACAGTAGACTAAGCTGATGTGACAACGTGATTGGCATAATAAAATGAGACAGGAATAGTGTTCAAAAGACAACAAATAGTAAATGAGACAGGTATAGTGTTGAAAATAACAAACAGTAGATAAAACTGATGTGACCAACGTGATTGGCATGTTAAAATGAGACAGGTATAGTGTTGAAAAGATAACAAACAGTAGATAAAACTGATGTGACCAACGTGATTGGCATGTTAAAATGAGACAGGTATAGTGTTCAAAAGACAACAAATAGTAAATGAGACAGGTATAGTGTTGAAAACATAACAAACAGTAGATAAAACTGATGTGACCAACGTGATTGGCATGTTAAAATGAGACAGGTATAGTGTTGAAAAGATAACAAACAGTAGATAAAACTGATGTGACCAACGTGATTGGCATGTTAAAATGAGACAGGTATAGTGTTCAAAAGACAACAAATAGTAGGCTAAGCTGATACGACCAGCATGATTGGCATATTAAAATGAGACAGTGAATGAGTGACGGACACAGTCATCAGGTGTGTAAACACCGGGCTACAAAGGAAGGATCCTGTTTGGTCCGCCTTTACACCTCATCTGTTGAGCAAAAGGTAGTGATTTTTCTGATTTTGTAGGTCAACATGTGTGTAGATCTGCCAGCCCCAAAACCCCCTCCATGCATACATGTGCAGAATATCAGCTGTGCACGCTAAAGATTGTTTGTGGTTGGTTTATAGAAACTTGAAAATTCCCAACATGCACACCCACTGAAGATTGAATATGCAGACTTTACACCAATGCATTGTAAAAATGAAACAAACACTATAAAAATGAAACGCATCAAACACTACAAAAATGAAACAAACACTATAAAAATGAAACACAGCAAACACTACAAAAATGAAAGTAACAAACACTATAAAAATGAAACACATCAAACACTACAAAAATGAAACAAACACTATAAAAATGAAACGCATCAAACATACAAAATGAAACAAACACTATAAAAATGAAACACATCGAACACTACAAAAATGAAACAAACACTATAAAAATGAAACACAGCAAACACTACAAAAATGAAACAAACACTATAAAAATGAAACACAGCAAACACTACAAAAATGAAACAAACACTATAAAAATGAAACACAGCAAACACTACAAAAATGAAACAAACACTATAAAAATGAAACACAGCAAACACTACAAAAATGAAAGTAACAAACACTATAAAAATGAAACACAGCAAACACTACAAAAATGAAACAAACACTATAAAAATGAAACACAGCAAACACTACAAAAATGAAACAAACACTATAAAAATGAAACACAGCAAACTATAAAAATGAAACGCACTTCTACACAGCAAACTGTAAAAATGAAGCACAGCAAACTGTAAAAATGAAATGCAGCGATTTGTGTGAAACTGAAAGTGAAAAGACTATTAATTTAAAAAAAAGTATTTAAACATCAAGCAAACACGATATCAACCTATATAGTAATATCACCAGCTAAACTGGCATTATTAAGTTGTCTGCAAATAGGCCAGTTTTGGTAAGCAGTGAGAATTACTTTGAAGTAGAGAATTCACATATTATATATATATCAAATGAGCTGGTCAACTTGTAATGCATATGCAACTTTTTTGTTCAAGTAATGAAAAACCAACAACAACAAACCAACAAACCCACAATTTATGTTTGCTTATTACGGGGCTTTGTATTTTGTTTTTTGTTTTCCTGTCACAGTTTTTACGCTGATGTAATGGTAGAGATCTGGAACAATTTTTCACAGTACTGTGAGTGTGATGATGACTGTGATGAGGATGATGATCAAGATACTGTGGAGTTACAATCTAGATTGAGATGAGTGTGATGATGACTGTGATGAGGATGATGATCAAGATACTGTGGAGTTACAATCTAGATTGAGATGAGTGTGATGATGACTGTGATGAGGATGATGATCAAAATACTGTGGAGTTACAATCTAGATTGAGATGAGTGTGATGATGACTGTGATGAGGATGATGATCAAAATACTGTGGAGTTACAATCTAGATTGAGATGCGTGTGATGATGACTGTGATGAGGATGATGATCAAAATACTGTGGAGTTACAATCTAGATTGAGATGCGTGTGATGATGACTGTGATGAGGATGATGATCAAGATACTGTGGAGTTACAATCTAGATTGAGATGAGTGTGATGATGACTGTGATGAGGATGATGATCAAGATACTGTGGAGTTACAATCTAGATTGAGATGAGTGTGATGATGACTGTGATGAGGATGATGATCAAGATACTGTGGAGTTACAATCTAGATTGAGATGAGTGTGATGATGACTGTGATGAGGATGATGATCAAGATACTGTAGAGTTACAATCTAGATTGAGATGAGTGTGATGATGACTGTGATGAGGATGATGATCAAGATACTGTGGAGTTACAATCTAGATTGAGATGAGTGTGATGATGACTGTGATGAGGATGATGATCAAGATACTGTGGAGTTACAATCTAGATTGAGATGAGTGTGATGATGACTGTGATGAGGATGATGATCAAGATACTGTGGAGTTACAATCTAGATTGAGATGAGTGTGATGATGACTGTGATGAGGATGATGATCAAGATACTGTGGAGTTACAATCTAGATTGAGATGAGTGTGATGATGACTGTGATGAGGATGATGATCAAATACTGTGAGTTACAATCTAGATTGAGATGAGTGTGATGATGACTGTGATGAGGATGATGATCAAATACTGTGGAGTTACAATCTAGATTGAGATGCGTGTGATGATGACTGTGATGAGGATGATGATCAAATACTGTGGAGTTACAATCTAGATTGAGATGAGTGTGATGATGACTGTGATGAGGATGATGATCAAAATACTGTGGAGTTACAATCTAGATTGAGATGCGTGTGATGATGACTGTGATGAGGATGATGATCAAGATACTGTGGAGTTACAATCTAGATTGAGATGCGTGACAGTCCCAGGCTGTATTGTACTCTGTACTTTCATACTGTATGTTGGCATGAACCAGGCAGGCAGGTAGGCACTGTTTGATCAGAATATTTTAGCAACACCCTCAGTGAGTCATCCGTGAAATGGATGAGACTCCGCCATGTGGTCCCAGTCTTTTCATTGAGCTCATAACATGAGTAGGAAGCGGTTAGGGTGGAAAAGCCCACAATGGTTTTTGGCATGACTGATGGGGTTCGAACACACATCCTTCCTGCCATTAATCAGTTGTATCTGATCAATGTTGGATTGGATTGGGTTCACTTTTTTTGTCACAGTGGAAATTTTCTGTGTGAAATGCATGTCCGTTCTCAGGGAAAGCATATTTCTATATTATGGTGCCATGCAGATTTTTCTTTTTCCTCCTGTTTGTATTTTTGTTTACCTGTGTCTGTGAAAGTGGATTTTTTCTTCAGAATGTTTCCAGAGACAGCTTTTCTGTTGTGGTGGGATCTTGTACATGCAAAATGCATGCTTATACAAGACCTCAGTGTACCATCTCATCTCAAAAACTACACCCAAACCACAACAGCAAAGTTTGTGAAGGGTGATGGTGGAAGAGAGTGGGTGAATCCCTGTGCAATTGGGAATGGGAATCAAACCTGTATTTCTTGCATCCTAGCTGGGTGCTTTATTCAGTGGGCCACAGGCTCCACACAGGCTCCACTATGCTACTCAGCATTCACCAATCACAGGGACAGTCCCACATGTACGTACATCATACATCAACTTCTTGATGAACAGGAAACTGTAATTACTTGTGGAATTTCAAGGCATCAACCTTATCCCACTTTACTGCCTACCACCCCTCCCCTTCCCCCAGCAACACACACTACTTTCTAAATGTGCATTGGAATCCCAAGCAGAGTTAACCATGAAGAGTGGGGATTTTTAAATAGTGTGTAGCTACTAGTTCGAGCCTTGCCTTCTAAATTAATTTAATTAAAGTCTGCCACATTCCACTCTTTTGGAGCCAGTTACTCAGTAGTCAGTAAACATCATGTTCTGATTGGAAATTGAATGCACAGGCATTTTAACTTTTATATTTTGGGAATCATTGTTGTCTTAGAATCATTACATTCAGTTTCGATAACTACAACATTAAAGAAAACTCTTGCCTGTACTGGTAAGAAATGTCAGGCAAGAGTCACCTTCATACGTTGTTGTGAGATGAAGTAAATGAGAATTTTGCATATATCAAAAATGTTCAGCAGTGAAAATTTCAAAACAAAATAATGCATATTCAAAAAAAAAAAAAAAAGAAAAGCACACAAAAAGAAAACCCGCACCAAAACAGCAACAGTAACAACAAATTCCCTGTTATAACAGTTTTTTGCAGCAACTTGTTGATGAGTAACAAAAATCTTCACCTCTACGAGCTCATAGTGACAGATTATCTATGGATACCTTGCTTTTTGTCTTAGACTCCTGCCAAGAGATAAGATCACAGCGTTTGTTTGTCATGTAGTGTTTTAACTTGGAAAGAGACATTTTTACTGCATGATGCCACTACTTCCTTTGTTAAAGGTCAGCATTACTGACAGAGACAGACTGCAGAACACTGCCTAGAGTTGCCATTGCAGACTTTGCTGTATTGTTGTGTGCTGTATTTTTCTGGAAATCAGGATTTGGGGGGAGTGAGGGGATCAGGATTCATAAGTATTTGGGATTCAAACCCCTTTTCCTTTGTAATTACAAAAGTTTTCACAAAGCTTTGTCTAACGTCACGCTGTTTTAAAAATGCTTATTTTACACCAGTTAATTTCTGATGACAACTCTATCTCTTTTCTTCCTTTGCATTTGTGTCTATAGATGCAATCAGCTTTGAATGATTTGACACAAATTCGGTTCAGTTCTGTTCTGTTCAATCCAGTTCAGTCTGATACATCTTTCCTGTAGCAATCCACCTTTACACAGCTGTCTTGATGACACCAATAGATGTACATTCATACTAATCATCAAATTTCATCTGTCCAGTATCATGAGTGTGTGACCTTACTTTGAGTGTATACCATGACAAAATCAGTAAAGATCACCATGTTTTATGGGCTTGCATGTTTGTATTATCATTATGACTATATTGCTAAAGTGCAGATGTGATTGAAGCAATGCTTGGATGCTTAGTTTTTGATTCCTACACGTCTAGATTGTTTATTGTCAGTTGATAACAGAAACAACCTGCTCTTTGTGCATCATAGTCCAGACAATCTTTATTATTGTAATATGATGGAAACAGCCTGCTTAAACCAGGCTGCCTCTTCTGTTATTTGTTCATGAATAATGAAAGATGATCTGTACAGATGCATTAGGGGTATGAAACTTTGTGAACATTTCAGTTCTCATGTGATGATTGAATTAGGTTCACAATTTGTAGTAAGTTCAAGGCAGCAGAATGACCTAACCAGTGTTTGGTTATTGGTAGCTTAAATATATGATTTACATTTTGGGATGATAATAATAATAATTACAATGTTTATATAGCACAGAATCTTGATAAAATCAAATCTAAGTGCTGAAACAGACACGCACACACGCACGCACGCACGCACGCACGCACACACACACACACACACACACCACACACGCATGGCTATAAATGGGGAGAAAGAATAAAAGCAATGGAAAATTATAGAGAGCATATTATATACGATTATATATTACAATGTGATTCCCCTCCGAGTGGAGACAGGCTGCAGAGGAGGTTGAGTGAGGTCAGGATTTTATGCAGAGGAGAAAAGGTGAGTTTTGAGAGTGGACTTGAAGGAGACAAAAGTAGGTTGCTGACGGATTGAGAGAGGAAGTTTGTTCCAGGAGAGTGGACCAGAAACAGAGAAGGCTTGTGGACCATAGGTATTGAGCTTAGTGCGTGGAAAGCGAAAAGTCAGAGGTTCGGAGGCAGAGCGGAGGGTACGTGAGGGAACATAGATCTCAAGTAGGCTTGACAGGTAATTGGGGGCTGCGTTATTGAGGCTTTTGTAGCACATGGTGTCTAGTTTGTACTGTATGCGCTTTGATACGGGGAGCCAGTGAAGTTGTGCCAGGAGAGGAGATATGTGGTCAGCTTTTTTCTTTTTGAGTACAAGGCGTGCAGCATTGTTTTGAATGCGCTGTAGGATGAGGAAAAGAATCATAGAATGTGTGTGTGCGTGCATGTGTGGATGTGTGCACATATGGGTGCATGTATACATATTTGTGTGTTTGCATACATACATGTGGTGGGTGCATAAATGTATGTGTGTGAATAAATTCGGATAATGGGATGGAGGAGTGTGTGCGTGTGTGAGGATGTGCCTGAGCTTGGCCAACCTTAAAGTTATAGTCATACAGACCATGCTGAATGGATTTCCCTGTTTAGAATCATTGGTTTTTAAATAAGCATAAACAAGCAGTTGCGTATGCATGACTTTTGTGGGGTTTTTTGTTTTTGTTTTTTGTTTTTCACCAGGCAAGCCACATGGCAAGTCCCATATACTTACATATATATATAATGTTTGTATGTTGGAAGTTGCATCATCCTACTACTGGTTGTATTGTATTGCACGTAGATACTGTCAGTAAAGCTAAGGCCCATTGTTGTGTTGGATAGAGATACTGAACACTGATACAGCCGCTGGAAAATTGTTGTAGTCAGATGCCAGGAGAATTGCAACAGCTGCGTGGTATATCTGTTGTCCCCAGAACATAGACCTGACTGTGACTGTTAGTGTTAATCAAAGTCGTAGAAGGCAGATCCAGAGTGAAACGTTGGTTTCCTGTAATATCTTTATTATTGCTATCGGCTGGAGTGCTAGTGATTTTTGTTGTTGCTTTTGAGTTAGAGTGGCTGATACGTACTAGTAGGAATTTATGGCCTGAGTGGGAGTAAGAAAGGAACTGGAGGCTGAATGGGGTCTCAGTTTGATGGATCTGTCTATCTATCTATCTATCTATCTATCTATCTATCTATCTATATCTTTGTGTGTGTGTGTGTGTGTGCGCGCGCGCGCATGTGTGTGTGTGTGTGTGTGTGTGAGTTTGGTGGCTAAATGTTTGCAGACATAATGTATGAGTATGGGAGTTAAGTGTCAAAATACAATTTGTAATTGAAAAACAAATATGTGTATTGTGGCTGGAGAAGGTAAAGCAGTGAGGGAGAGGAGACTGATACCACCTTCATAATAGTGCCCTTAAAAAGTTGAGGTCACTACCACCTCACCCTCTACAGCTGCAGGATAATGAAATTTTTTTTATACCCTTTGTGCACAGATTGTTCACAAATGGTACATGCTGCTATTTATCCAAAGTTGTACCCATATCAAGGATTTACAACAAAAACACAAAAGTACAGCAGGATGTAGACTTTGTAAACCTTCACATTACAAGTGAGACATTCTGATCATCAAGAATAATATTGCTAAACTGAAGTGAATGAGTTAAATTATCCATTTTTTGTTTATTTGTGTCCTTAGAAAATGGTAATATAAGAGTATTCATAAGACATAATAAGACATAATTCTAGTTTTAGTAATATATCTAGATATGATTGCCTGTCAGTTGGGACTAAATCAAATTAGTTGAATGATCCAAGTTTGCTTGTGTATGATAAAATAGTAAAATAAAACAAATTCTGATTGTAGGTAGTTATAGGTTTGCGTATATATACATGTTAGTTGGGTGGCTAGATATAATGTATTTTGGTTATAATTATTACCAAGATTGTGCATGATAGTTCAGAATAACCCTTTTCACTCTCTCAGTATAACCCTTTGACCATCTAAGACATTAACCCTTTCACTCTCTTTGTCTATTCACTGTAGGGTGAGGGAGTCAAATGATTGACTGGATTAAATTCTGTGTGTACTTATCATTGACAAGGTTGTGTATGTATAAATGTTGCAGCAGTTTGAAGGTATGTTGTGAGAGGAATGAAGATTGACTGCTTGTCGTTGAGGCAGTGACAGGCTACAGAGGAGTTAAATGTTATGTCTTCCTCCCCCCTTTCCTGTTGATTCTCTTCCCTTCCCTGTCCTCTCCTGATACACACACATGCACAGGCGCTCGCGCGCGCGCACACACACATATCTCCTCTCTCTCTCTCTCTCTCTCTCTCTCTCTCTCTCTCTCTCTCTCTCTCTCTCTCTCTCCTCTCTCTCTCTCTCTCTGTCCATATACACATGTGTCTTGATATATTTGATGAAACAAGAAAGATGCAAATTTTTAGCAAAGTATAGTTTCAGAACTGTTCCAAACTCAACAAAAGAAAGTGTGTTGCCAAGTTTAAGACAAAGTTTCCAGTAAATGAAAATCTGCTTTTCCTGGTTATTTTCCATGCACCATACAGTGTTTGCCTTTGTATAATTTTAAATGGTACAATTGGAGTTTTCTTTTGCTGAAAGCTGTGTTAATTATAATTAGTGGAGATGGAAATAGTCATGCAGCTTCATGAAAAGATGCACACTGGTTGCACACACACATGCACACACACGCATACTAAAGTTTACAGTAAATCAAATGAAAATCTCTTTTTCCTGGATATTTTCCATGCACCACACATTGTTTGCCATTGTATTATTTTAGATTGTACAATTGGAGTTTTCTTGTGCTGAAAGCTGTGTTTATTATAAATATAATCAATGGAGATGGAAATGGTCATGCAGCTTCATGAAAAGATGCACACTGCTTGCACACATACATGCACACATGCACGCACAACCACACACACACACGTACATCCACATGCACATACATGATTCACACACACGCGCGCGTACACACACACACACACACACACACACACACACACACAACACACACACACACACACACACACACACACACACATGCGCACACACATACATGACACACGCATGATATCACACACACACGCACACCACACACACACACACACACACACACACACCACACACACACACACATACACACACAAACACACACACACATTTTCATTCTCACTGTCTACCACTCTTGAAGACTGGATATAACTGTTCTTGTGCTGTCCTTGAAAAGAAAGATTTTCTTCTCTACCCTCCCCCACCTGCTGTCCATATGTGTGTACTGATTGAATCAATGGTCATAGTGCACATGTGTAATTAGGGGCTCACTGATTGAATCAATGGTCATAGTGCACATGTGTAATTAGGGGCTTACTGATTGAATCAATGGTCATAGTGCACATGTGTAATTAGGGGCTCAGTGATTGAATCAATGGTCATAGTGCACATGTGTAATTAGGGACTCAGTGATTGAGTCAATGATCATAGTGCACATGTGTAATTAGGGACTCAGTGATTGAGTCAATGATCATAGTGCACATGTGTAATTAGGGACTCAGTGATTGAATCAATGGTCATAGTGCACATGTGTAATTAGGGACTCAGTGATTGAGTCAATGATCATAGTGCACATGTGTAATTAGGGGCTCAGTGATTGAGTCAATGATCATAGTGCACATGTGTAATTAGGGACTCAGTGATTGAGTCAATGATCATAGTGCACATGTGTAATTAGGGACTCAGTGATTGAGTCAATGATCATAGTGCACATGTGTAATTAGGGACTCAGTGATTGAATCATGGTCATAGTGCACATGTGTAATTAGGGACTCAGTGATTGAGTCAATGATCATAGTGCACATGTGTAATTAGGGGCTCAGTGATTATGCGTGTGTGTACTGATTGAGTCAATGATCATAGTGCACATGTGTAATTAGGGGCTCAGTGATTGAATCAATGGTCATAGTGCACATGTGTAATTAGGGGCTCAGTGATTGAGTCAATGATCATAGTGCACATGTGTAATTAGGGGTTCAGTGATTGAGTCAATGATCATAGTGCACATGTGTAATTATGGACTCAGTGATTGAATCAATGGTCATAGTGCACATGTGTAATTAGGGGCTCAGTGATTGAGTCAATGATCGTAGTGCACATGTGTAATTAGGGGCTCAGTGGTTATGCATGCATGTACTGATTGAATCAATGGTCATAGTGCACATGTGTAATTAGGGGCTCAATGGTTATGCATGCATGTACTGATTGAATCAATGGTCATAGTGCACATGTTTAATTAGGGACTCAGTGATTGAGTTAATGATCATAGTGCACATGTGTAATTAGGGGCTCAGTGATTGAATCAATGATCATAGTGCACATGTGTAATTAGGGGCTCAGTGGTTATGCATGCATGTACTGATTGAATCAATGATCATAGTGCATATTTGTGATTAGGGACTCAGTGATTGAGTCAATGATCATAGTGCATATGTGTAATTAGGGGCTTAGTGATTGAGTCAATGATCATAGTGCACATGTGTAATTAGGGGCTCAGTGATTGAGTCAATGATCATAGTGCACATGTGTAATTAGCGGCTCAGTGATTGAGTCAATGATCATAGTGCACATGTGTAATTAGGGGCTCAGTGATTATGCATGTGTGTACTGATTGAATCAATAATCATAGTGCACATGTGTAATTAGGGGCTCAGTGATTGAATCAATGATCATAGTGCACATGTGTAATTAGGGGCTTTAGTGATTTGAATCAATGATCATAGTGCACAGTGTAATTAGGGTTTCAGTGATTGATATCATGATCATAGTGCACATGTGTAATTAGGGGTCGTGTTGCAGTCAGCACATTGATGGGCTGTGATGAATCATGATCTATGCACATGTTTAATTAGGTGATTGGCTAGTGCATGTGTATTGGGAGTTGATCAAAGATCATAGTGCACATGTGTAATTTTGGCTCAGTGATTGAATCATGTCTAGTGCACATTGTGTAATTAGGACGCAGAGAATCAATATCATAGTCCACAAGTGTAATTTCATCATGGATTGATCAATGATCATAGTGCACATGTGTAATTAGGGACTCAGTGATTGAATCAATGATCATAGTGCACATGTGTAATTAGGGACTCAGTGATTGAATCAATGATCATAGTGCACATGTGTAATTAGGGACTCAGTGATTGAATCAATGATCATAGTGCACATGTGTAATTAGGGACTCAGTGATTGAATCAATGATCATAGTGCACATGTGTAATTAGGGACTCAGTGATTGAATCAATGATCATAGTGCACATGTGTAATTAGGGACTCAGTGATTGAATCAATGATCATAGTGCACATGTGTAATTAGGGACTCAGTGATTGAATCAATGATCATAGTGCACATGTGTAATTAGGGGTTCAGTGATTGAGTCAATGATCATAGTGCACATGTGTAATTAGGGGCTCAGTGATTGAATCAATGATCATAGTGCACATGTGTAATTAGGGGTTCAGTGATTATGCATACATGCATAATGATAGTTATTATGATGTCTTCTTACAGGTGTAATGCTGCGGTTTGTAACGAGTTATTGGGGCAGTCGTGTGAGCGTGATGATTGGGGGTGTTCTGGCAGCCACAGGTCTGGGTCTGTGTGTTATCGTACAGGAACTCTATCAGCTGTACCTTGCATTTGGCCTGCTTGTTGGTGAGTTGTCATGAATCATTCTTGTATACGTACCTGTTTCATGTACACTTTCTGCATATTTTAGACACCGTTTTCAGCGCTAGTACACCAGTATTTCAATATGATCGCAGGAAAAGTAATCAGTCTACTTCCTAAAAAAAACGGATTTCATGCTGGTTTTGGCTCGTTAAGACATTTATGTATTGCTTTGTCCATTATGGTAAAACAGTCCAGAAATCCTGGAAGATGAAGTCTAATGTACATTTTCTTTTTGAATTAAAAAATAAATTTCAGAGAACAGTTATACCTCCCGAATTTTTTTTCAATCTGAGAAATCGTTTGTACAAACCCATTTTATTAATGTTGTCCTTGGACGATTTTAAAACAATTTACTATTTGTTTGAATAAGGTATTTAGAATAAGAAGTTGTCTTAGAATGTAATTGCTGTCTGCAGAATGTCTGATTTTTTAAAATCCCCTTTTGAGGAGTCGTGGCTTTATGATTAAGCCATCTGAATCTAACCTCTTGTCTTTTTTACATGTGCACACTCACACATGCACGCATACACACACACATGCACACACCTCACACACACACACACACACACACACACACACACACACACACACACACACACACACACACACACACACACACACACTCACTCACTCACTCACACACACACACTCAGTCACTCACTCACTCACTCACTCACTCACACAACACCACACACACTGCACAAACACGCACACACACACACACACACACCACACACACACACACACACACACACACACACACACACACACACACACACACACACACACACACACACACTCAAACTCACACACTCACACACATAAACTCATACACAAACACACACACACACACACACACACACACACACACACACACACACACCCATGTTTTCTGCCCAGCAGTGGTATGTAAATAGATGTAGTCTGCCTTATGACTATGTAATGTTGATCAAACACATCCTGTTTGTTCATTTGCTTGTCGGGCATTTCTTAGAGTTATGTTAAACGGATGGAGTTTTTGGTAAATGTGTTGCTTTAATGGATTGTACATGCATCCTAGAGAGAGACTCATGACTAGTGTATTTGTCGTAAGAACCCAAAGTAGTGTTACAAAGAGACTCATGACTAGTGTATTTGTGGTAAGAACCCAAAGTAGTGTTACAAAGAGACTCATGACTAGTGTATTTGTGGTAAGAACCCAAAGTAGTGTTACAAAGAGACTCATGACTAGTGTATTTGTGGTAAGAACCCAAAGTAGTGTTACAAAGAGACTCATGACTAGTGTATTTGTGGTAAGAACCCAAAGTAGTGTTACAAAGAGACTCATGACTAGTGTATTTGTCGCAAGAACCCAAAGTAGTGTTACAAAGAGACTCATGACTAGTGTATTTGTCGTAAGGACCCAAAGTAGTGTTACAGACTCATGACTAGTGTATTTGTGGTAAGAACCCAAAGTAGTGTTACAAAGAGACTCATGACTAGTGTATTTGTCGCAAGAACCCAAAGTAGTGTTACAAAGAGACTCATGACTAGTGTATTTGTGGTAAGAACCCAAAGTAGTGTTACAAAGAGACTCATGACTAGTGTATTTGTCGCAAGAACCCAAAGTAGTGTTACAAAGAGACTCATGACTATGATGTGTATATTTGTCGCAAGAACCCAAAGTAGTGTTACAGACTCATGACTAGTGTATTTGTCGCAAGAACCCTAAGTAGTAGTGTTACAAAGAGACTCATGACTAGTGTATTTGTCGCAAGAACCCAAAGTAGTGTTACAAAGAGACTCATGACTAGTGTATTTGTCGCGAGAACCCAAAGTAGTGTTACAAGATACACTTGGTTATGATAAGTTGAGACAAAGATCAAGGTTGATATATCAGCTATCACGTTATCAATGTCAACATCAGTGGCTATACATACGCACAAATGACACAGAATCTTAAAGTTTTTTCAAGACCTTGCCAGCACATAGGGTTTGCACAAGCTCAGGAGTCTGAGTGCAGTGAATCCCTCTTGAGTAAACTCCAAACTCCAGATTTTTTTTTTATACAAATATAGACAATTTTAGCTATATACTAATATAGATACACAAATGGCATAAAATCATACAGTATTCCCAAATACTGCAAGTTTGGCGATGTAAATGGACGAATGACGTAGAATCTTACAGTTTTCCCAAACAAGGCAATTATAGACACATGGCATAGCACTTAAAAGTGCCTTAGAGCTGAGATTAAATTTGGTTGATTGTGGTCACAAAATCGCTGAGGCTTGAACACACTGCTTCAGTCCACCCAGTCGTCAGTGAGTACTGTCCTGCTTTAGGGATGGGGAAGGTAAAGCAGCGAGATAGATGAGATGGGAAGCATTCTCCTAATGCTAACCCCAAGAGAAGCGGAGGTGTCTTAACACCTTGCTCCTCCATAGCCTCATGAGTACCAGATAGCCTTTTTCTGTTACCTTAACATTTTATAAAGTAATGTTAAAACCATTTTATGTAAACATAGTTGCTAGTTCCGTTACTAGATTTTGATCTCAATCCAAAATTGAATAGCTCATAGTGAGACAGTCTGTCTCAAAAGATGTAAACTTAGATTCAGTTACGAATTAGGCTAGTTTGGCTCTAACTGAGAGCTATTTGATATAGATAGGTATTTGGTTGGTGTTGTTATTACAGCTCTAACTCTGAGCTGTTTAATTTAGATGAGTGTTTGTTTGGTATTGTCATTCCAAGCTTTAACTGTGAGCTGTTTGATTTAAATGAGTGTTTGTGTTGTTTCAGCTTTAACTCTGAACTGTTTAGTTTAGGTAGGTGTTTGGTGGTGTTATTTCAAAGCACATAGCATTTGTCTTTATTTATCTCTTCCCCACAGGCATAGGTTTTGGTCTGGCCTGCTCCCCTTCTATTGTGGCAGTGGAGCGGTCCTTCATCCACGGGCGTTACCAGGCGCTAAGCGTGGTAGTGGCTGGCATTGGAGCGGGTATCATCACTTTCCCCATCGTCATCCGATATCTGCTGGAGCATTATGCCTGGCGTGGAACCTTCCTCATTCTTTCCGGGGTGGCTCTGAACCTGTGTGTGTGTGGGGCCACCATGAGACCCAGGTCTACAGATAAGGTGTGTGAACACAACATATTTCTACATTGAGGTTGAGGGGAGAGGACAAGGAATCGGGTGTGGGTGAGGAAAGCAGGTATAGGAGACAAGCTCCCTCCCTCAGTTTGGGCCAGCCCTCAGTATGTGTGTGTGAGCGGTGTTGTCTCAAGATCCAGATTTACAGATTTGGCCAAATTTAAAGAAGAGATTTAAATCCTGGGCAGAGCGCAATCATAGAGAGGAGTATTCTTCTCATTAGGAAGTTTACACATCATGGATGTTGTTTGAAAGCTCTCTTGCTGATAGAAAAAAATATACAGAGCATGTCTGAACAACGTTCTCTCAATGAGTGGAAGACCTGACTTACCCCAAATTATTCTGCAGGGTGAAAAAAAAATCAGACTGTATTGACTTTAGAAAAAATTGTTATTGCAAAGTGTGTTGTGAATTATGAAATATTAGCTGAACGTGAGTCTTGTAGAAGACGGACTGTTAGATACAATTTTTGTCTTTTTTTTTTCTCTCTCTTTAATTTCTACTTTCTACTTGACATTCATTTTTAATACATGCTCTATAATTTATTTTGTGAAAATAGATTTGAAAAAGCAAAAAGCAAGAAGTCCTTTGCAGAGAGTAAGGAGAGTATGAGATATGTAGAGATGTTTCTGTGGAGAATGGTAAATGGAAACGTGTAGACCTGTAGCCACTGTGACACCCACATGTACAGACAGTGGCCACAGAATACTTAATCAGAAGAAAGACAAAAAAAAGAAAAAAGGAAGCATGACTTTTTCCATTCTGTGTTGGGTTGCGCCCTGCCTTTGTGTATAAATATCCACCTTGAAACCTGAGTCCATGATGACTTCTGTGTGTGTTTGTGTGTGTTCACATGTATATATAGCTACTCCAAACACATTTTGAGATTTACCTATAGATTTTTGAAACTATCTCCAGTAAACAGATCTTTTTATTGTGATTCTAATGATACCAACATCATTTCTGTATCTCAATTAGGAAGAAAGTTGCGAATTTTTTAAAGATTTAATTGTCACGTGCATTTCTGCGCCAAAGCGCAAATCAACAAAATTGTCATTTTCAGCAGGCTATACAACAAAACTGATGTGTATTTTCTGATAAGTTATGCATTTTTCTTGACATTCCTGATGCATAGATGATGTTTGATTTTTTTCAGGTGGTTCTTATAAAGGGAAAGTGATAAAATTTGCTATCAAAAACCAAAAATATCAGGGGTTTTGCCAATGCCTAACTGATACAAAGTATAACACGAAAGCATGCCGGAGGAACATTTTCATAACTTTGCTTTCCATTGAGCTAGAAAAATGGTTTTGGTATCACTGGAATCAGCAAAAAACGACACACTCAACCAGCACACTTTCAAAACTGTAAAAATACACATTTATTTGACATAGATTAATAATTTTCTTAATACTCACAAATCACAAAACTCAGTCACCCATCTGGATAGTGTTTTGACTTAAAGTGCCAGTCAATATCTAAAGCAGCAGATGATCAAGTTCACAATTAGCATGGCTATTATTGTTCCTGTCCAGAGATCATCCATGTAATGAATGTGTGTGGACTAAAAAGCCCCAAAATTTCCATTAACGGCACACAGGATTCATCACAACATGGCAAGGTGACGCTGTTGTAGCCACTGCACTTTAGATGGATAAACCACAGTCTCAGGTGTGTCTTGCTGTACCTTCAATCAAGTAACATTTTTGCGCTTGTTAAGTTGTTTTGTCTTGTTTTGTTAAATACGTGCTTACATTGGTTTTCTTGTTCTTCTGGTTCCTGTTTGCTTGGGCGCGGGCAGTCGCACTTGTTTTGGATCTCATAAAAACTGTACAGAACAAGATATTCATTAAGTCAAGAATAGTGAAGAATTAACTTACCAACTAGTATCGAATAGATGATCTGATTGCGATTCTGAAGCAGTCGATGTCTCGTTTCTGTCACCACTGGTGACCGACAGTTCAGCGTGCGTGTCGGCCATGGCAGCTAACAGTGTTTGTGAAGAGCGGTACACTTAGTCTCTTTTATCGCTTGCCGCTTCGCGTGGAAATGATAATGAAACAATATTTTGTACAAATATTGTAGATGGAAGTCTGATCTTCAAACTGATGTACGATGAGTTTGGGCAATCAGGTCTTTGTAGTAGAAAATCCATTTTGAACATTTCACTGCTTGAAATTTCACACATTGACCGCATGGATCATAATGAAACGGGCATGAAAATAAGGCCCTGGATGTCTTCTTTCATTTCATTAGGCGATCATTTTAGATCTAGCCACTCCCGCGATGTGACAGAGAATTAAGTTAGGGTGGTGTAAACAGAAGACAATCGGCGTTACGTCAAGACTGCCGGCCGAACTCGCCAGGGTAGGGCGAATAAATATGTAATAAAACATATAGTAAAATGAGTATTAGTCTAAACAACCACATAATTCAAACCACAAAACACCAATCTTTTTATTGCTGCAGATTTTATTACATTTCCTTTCACACATCGCAAAATATGACGAGTTGAAAAACACAAAATAAAGTAGGTCAAATCTGCAGACTTTCCTCCTGACGCACGCTGTTTGGAGTAGCTAGTATATATCTATCTGTCTATCTATATACATATCTATATATCTATCTATCGATCTGTATATATATGTGTGTGTGTGTGTGTTCACATGTATATATGTATGTGTGTGTGTAGGTTAGTTTGCAAGAATGGGATTTTTTTTTATGATTATTGATTTTTTTATAATAGATAATTTTCCTATTGTGGGAAGTCAACTAAGCTTGTGACATCTGTGGCAAGTTGGTAGGATTTCATTTATATGTGTATAGAGAAGGGGATGTGTTGGTTTGCTTTTTAGTAAATGTACATGTGTGTTTGCATGGGTTTGTGTGCATCCATGTGAGTTCGTCGGTGTACATCTGTATGTGTAATATGTGTCTGTGTTTGTGTGTATATGTTTTTGTGTAATGTGTATATAATTTGTGTGTGTGTGTCTGTGGAAACAAAATGCAGAGAAATAAAAGACAGACACAAAACGGATCCTCAGGGTATGTACAGAAGAATTGAAGAAATTGTCCACAGGAAAGATACATGCACATCAACTGGTTGCTTAAAATCGAAAGATGGTACGCTTATCATAAGTACCGGCAGCCAAAACGTAAACTTCTGAAAAGGTTATTAACACATTTTTGAAAAGTACAAGAAAAAATAAGCACAATGCAAAAAAAATAAGTCTCTAGCTGTATTAGGACCAGAGATAACACACTTTGAAAACGGCAGTTTACGTACGTTTTTGCCAGTTGTGAAATGTAGCAAGTTTGCAGGAACCTAAATTTTCCAGAAGTCCTCAGACAGAGAATGTCATTCCTGATTTTAATTCTTAACAACATAAACTACATAAAAAAGCAAGCATACAAGCAGATCTGTTCATACATTTACACAGTAGTGCTGCAAACTTCATAAATATGCCATTTTGTCAATGTTCGAAATTGCATGACAAGCCATTTTTGCACCCCCCCCCCCCCCCCCCCCACCATTACACAAAAATAAAAGACAACAGAATTGGCTAGAGTTTACTTTTTCTCAGAATCAGTGTTATTGTATGAAACTTAAATTTTGGGGGGCAGCATAAAGTGACAAAGTCATGAGATAAATGGCCTCAAAATGGCAAAATATCTCATTTGAACGATGGAAAAAGCACGGTTCACGAACCAGAACAAATTAAAAAGCACATATTTTGCTTATTTTTTGATGGATTTCCTTGAAATTTTGCATGTGAATCAAATAGACAGAAAGCTACCAGTAAATTATTTACAAGCTTAGTTATATTCAAGATGTAAGATATTTTGTATGCATTTGCACCCAAATAATGAGTGCCCATGAGTCGGGCCAACTTAAAACAGACATAACTCACATTATGTCTTAATGGAATCTCCTGAAATTTTGCATGTGAATCAAATAAAAGCTACAGCTTCACTCTTTACAGGCAAATGTTGCTGATATACGAGATTTTCAGATTTTGTGTGCATATACTGATTTAGTCTGAAACAATGTGATCCACAGATGGCTTTGTATCATACTAGCACAGAAAGACATCCTTCTCAATAACATAATGAAACTAAAATGTGTAACAGCAGAAGATACATGCCTGGCAATGCAGTATATGAGTTACAGCCATTTCTATACTCATTCCTACTGTTTATCAATAAGTTATTTTCATCAGTTATTTCGCAGTAATATGCATCTTCCCATATCCACAGACAAAGAAATGTTCAATGTCTGGCACTGCTGTTCCAACCCTTCCCTTTAATTGCTGAGCCGAGTGCGCTGACCTATGCGTGACCTGACCATGATGCCTGCCTTCCCTGGGCAGATTGTTTATATCTCGCCTGTCAGCAGCCATAGCTGACATCTGGCGTTTAACTGGGGGAAATGGGTATGACTTTAAATGCTACATGTTTTTGTAAGCGCTTTAGCCAAACTAGAGTGTATTGTAGATAGCTGGATGGCCAGAACCACAAGCTTTAAAATGACACCAAACACGAATATGTTTGACTGGCAAAGCAGACTGCAGTGTTAGTTCAAATACATGCACAATCACAAGTACGGAGATGGATAATTTCCGATTTCACAAAATTTTGCTGTTTTAAACCGCCGTTATTGCAGTCCTGACAGTTTTCATGCACACACAGAACAACATACCACACAAACTACAGCATGCCAGCGTGCACCTCCACTTACTTGAAAGCTTTCGACCTGAACCTGGGAGGAGAGGCGCACGTTTTAATTACTCCACTGAATTGGGGTCAAGAGGTTGGTCATCACACACTGCTGGGTGCGTGTTGAATGCAGGTTGAAATTTTAACACAGTAAGGAATAGTGTACACTCAACTGCACATGTCAGTCAATTTGTTGTGAGCTTCTCTTTCTCTTGGCTGGCCTTCCCCCCTTTGTTTGACTGACAAACACGGAGCAAACAGAACACTGGTGAACAGACAAGGCTGCATCAAAGTTAACCCACATCGGTACCCGCCTTCTCCACATCAGACAGACTGGTTTTCATTATTGTTTTTCGATGGAATAGACGACATCTTCAGTTTTCTCAGCCGTGCATAGCACTTTGAGCACATACTGACAGAGAATGGGAGCCCTGGGCTTTGTTTTTTTGCTGGAACGCCCACCACATGCTCGACATAAAGACTGAAGTCTCTCATTGTGCAAAAATGCAGTGTGTTCATAAACAACAGCCATTGTTCAATTCTACACACAACACTTAACACTAACAGGCAAGAGACATGTAGATTTAACACTAATCACTTGATCTCTTTTATCATTGATATGAACTTTCATCACAAATTCTATGTTTTAAATAGCTATGCTTTGTTGTCAGTGGACATTCTGATTTTACTTGAGAAAGACATTAAAGTCGAAAATTTGACCCCTCTACAACAAGGTGTTCGGCTGTTGTGCACAGTAAGAAACACTAATAGTAATACGTAAGGAAAGAACTACGATCGAAACAACAAAACTGTTTAGTTCTCTCACAACAGTGCTTTAGGTATAAGACTGAATGATGTGATGTTCAAAGCAGATTATAGTGAGTAACTTATCCTTAAACTTTCACTTAACTTCATACACATCAACACTTCAGCATCACATATATATTTGAAACCAGTCTCCAAGTCAACGCAAAAAAAAAAAAAAAAAATAGATGAAATAAAACGAGAACAAAAGGAGAAAACGAAAAAAAAAAAAAAAAAATGGAGGGGGGGGGGGGGGACAAAAAAAATCACCATCAGTGGAATTAGAAGTTTCAACACGTGAAGAATACACGTTTTTAACGAAAAAGCACAGCAGCTGAACACATAGTGACCGCAAAAGTTTGTAGATTACAGACTTCAGTCAACGGTACAAATTCTAATTCTTAGTTGTAACGTGGACACTTAGAACAAACTTGTAAATCACAAAAAAATCAACATCCAGATATCTTAGGTTCCGTGCCTACAGACAGGAGAAGAGGGGGTGAAATGACACAGTTTTAATACAGACAAAGAAGGGATTCATCCGCAGCTACTGCCGTGACCCTGTCTTGACCCTGCATCCCACCCCTTCCCCCAATCTGGAATGCCAGGCTTTGAAGGCCTACAGCTGTTGTCCGCAGGTAAACTAAAGAGAACAATTTGGCCAGTTTTGCACAGCCGTGCTGGTCTATCTACTGAAAATCTCTCCGCTTGTTTTAAAAAAAACTTCTAAATTTTTGTCTTCAGATTTAGCCCCTGAGGTGATGATTAATCAGTGTTACTAATTTTTGAAACAAAAGCCGTGTTCTCGTCCCGCGACTTATCGCACTCAGTTCTCAACAGTTTTAACTGTAGAAGTATTTTATTAGTGAGTGTCTGCTGTTGAAGTTTTGATGGCAGTGATGGTTAATTTCATCCACAAAAAATCATCATTGCCTTGAAAACAGATAGAAATAAAATCCGAATTTTTTCTCAAGTGTTTTCTTTAATTTGTGCCAGCTATTACTTTTGAGAGTAAAGTATTCTTACATTTTGCCATTAGAAAGGCTCATTGGACTTTGTGGAGCTATGTGTCCGTGTTTGCCTGATGCTATATAGTGGTCTGATAATGTGTTCGTATCTTTCGATGTATTAAAAACAAAATTCTATCGTATTCATTAAATACTAGCAATACAAACACCTTTGGAAAGCAGTCACTTCACACAGTTTTACTTCTACGAGTTCCAGGTCGCTTAAAAAAATCCCTTGGCGATAAAACATCAAACCGGAGATCGTACTTTCTATTCTTTGCTTGTGCAGGCTATACCTGCCGCGGATTTCTTTTAAAATCTTTCTAAATAAAGAGAAACATTAAAAACAATTCTCTGAATCAAACTTTTATGTCAGTTTTCATAAAAAATCAGTCGATGTTTACAACAGTTTGTCCTTCAGCTTGACGATCACAGGTAGAAATTCGTTGACTGGACTTTCAGCGATCGCTTTGAAGGCCGTCATGGTTCGAGGTTCCCATATGCTAAAATGGCAGATTATGGTTATTCGCCCTTTGGAGGCCTGCGCACATCCGGTTCAAGTCGCATCTCATAGTTCCGTATATGGTTAAATTCAGCAAAAAAAAAGCTGTTTACGCATCCGCGGATGCAATCTGATATATCAAGGAGGTCCTCAGACATTCTTCGTCAAAGTTTGCCAATATTCCGACCTTTAGAAGACTAACAAACTAATAATCTTATAAAATAAATATTATACAGGAATGAAGGACAGGATTTCGACCTGTCAGTTGTACTAATTTGCATGAAAGTAGTCCTGTGTGACCCGTATAATTTAAGTTGCCGTTAACTGGTCACCCCAAGCACTGCTGTGAGCCAGTTGCCATTACGTCACATGCGGTGAAACTTCGTCGGTCGGTGTGTTGGGGTTTTTTTTGCGCAGATTTTCGTATGGGTGCATTTATAACAAAAACAAACAGCACACATCGATAGAGGAAAGAACAATCTTTATCTTCATGATAACAGCTTTGTCATTCATGTTCATCTGCAAGAATATTTGACCGATAAACATGTGCAATTTTTCCACTGACTGACACAATTCCCACATTGCTGAAGAGAGGCTGCCTGTACCTACTTATCATGGAAAAAGACAAAATATTAGACAGATGGGGAGAGTACATTAAAGACCTTTTTGAAGATGACAGAAACGAAGAACACATTATAAGAAAGAACGTTGAAGGACCACCCATAATGAAAGATGAAGTTAGAGCAGCACTGAAAAAGATGAAACCAGGAAAAGCCCCAGGACCAGACCAGAGAGCACCAGGTAGACCCAGGGAGATGTTGTTGGACGGACTTGTAGAGTGGCTGAAGAGAAAGAGGGTGGAAGAGGTGCTTGAGGCAACAAGAGATAGAAACAGATGGAAGGCCATGATCGCCAACGCCATGTGGCAAGGCACCTGATGATGATCGCCAACGCCATGTGGCAAGGCACCTGATGATGATAATGTGACTGTGTGTCCAGAAGGGGTGGTATGATCAACTAGCTAAAGGATGCATGTTTTCTTATTATTTTTGATTTTTGTTTTTCAGTATAGGAAAATATAGAAATCAATATTGTAACATGTGGTGAGTTGGCGTAGCTTGATGTGTATGCGTGTGTGAAGGAGTGCTTGGTAAACTAGCAGGAGGAGGTGTTTTTTTATATTGATTTTTTTCATGAAAAATGATTTTTTTGTTTGCGCTGTGGGAAGATGTAGGAATCAACTTTGTAAACTAACATCTGTGACGAGTTTGTATGGTTTGACGTAGGTGTGAACATGTATGTGTGTGTGTGTGTGTGTGTGTGTGTGTGTGCATGTATATGTGTGTGTGTGTGTGTGTGTGTGTGTGTGTGTGTGTGTGTGTGTGTGTGTGTGTGCATAATCATACATGGGCATTCACACTTTTGTGGTATACATCACTATATCAGTGTATGTGTTTTAGAGCAGTTTACTGCATTAATTTACTTTCAGGTTTCTACCATCTGTGACAAGCAGAATATTGCCGTCAGTTTTATTGATGGCAGCCAGATTGGAAACAGATCAACATTTCCATGTACTGCTAAGCTGTAGACTGATTAGCTGTATGTCAGCACGCTCTTGCAGTATTGCTGTTTAATGTATCTGTTGACTTTGCAGTTTTGTTAGTCAGATTGTTATGGCAGATGTTTTTGTTGGGTAGAGCTGATTGCTGATTGTCAGTCAGATTGTTATGGCAGATGTTTGTGTTGGTAGAGCTGATTGTCAGTCAGATTGTTATGGCAGATGTTTTTGTTGGGTAGAGCTGATTGTCAGTCAGATTGTTATGGCAGATGTTTGTGTTGGGTAGAGCTGATTGTCAGTCAGATTGTTATGGCAGATGTTTTGTTGGGTAGAGCTGATTGTCAGTCAGATTGTTATGGCAGATGTTTTTGTTGTGTAGATCTGATTGTCAGTCAGATTGTTATGGCAGATGTTTTGTTGGTAGAGCTGATTGTCAGTCAGATTGTTATGGCAGATGTTTGTGTTGGTAGAGCTGATTGTCAGTCAGATTGTTATGGCAGATGTTTTTGTTGGGTAGAGCTGATTGTCAGTCAGATTGTTATGGCAGATGTTTGTGTTGTGTAGAGCTGATTGTCAGTCAGATTGTTATGGCAGATGTTTTTGTTGGGTAGAGCTGATTGTCAGTCAGATTGTATGGCAGATTTTTGTTGGTAGAGCTGTCTCTTTCAGGATCATCCAGGTTTTGTGATTTTGTTGCAGTATTCTTTTCTGTGTTCTGTGTGTGTGTCTCTGTGTGTGTCTCTGTAATTATATGCGTGCATGTAATAACACACATGTGCCTGTGTGAGACAGAGAGAGAGAGAGAGTGTGTGTGTGTGTGTGTGTGTCTGTCTGTCTCTGTGTCTGTATGTATATATGTGCATGTATGCATGAGAGTGTGTGTGTGTGTGTGCGTGTGTGTGTGTGTGTGTGTGTGTGTGTGTGTGTGAAAATGTAATATTTTAATGTAAAGAGTGTATAACCTATTCCTCAGCATTTGTGTCAAACTTACGCTTCTTGTTTTGTTTTTGTTTTGTTTTGTTTTGACCCCCCATGGGATGCTGGGAGCTCTTTCAGTACTAATAGTGTCCCCAACTTCTGGAAATTCTGTGCTTGAAATTTCCTCTTTTCTGTCACTGTCTTTGCTTCTGCCTTGTTCCCTTGCTTTCTGTCATTTCTTCCTGTCATTTATTGGCTGGCGGTCCATTCACCTGTATGTGTTAGATAAAGTCTTATGTACTATTTCTTTATGATTGATAATTGGGTACATGTATTAAGTGCATTTTCTTTTTCCTGTTGAAGTTTTGTATGTTTTGAAGCAGTTATAGCCCTGATAAGGTTCTGTGCAGTGAGCTAGGCTTTAAACAACAATACAATAGCAATTGTTTTGTTTTGTTTTGTTCTTTTAAAGGTGACCAGACATAAATCCAGTTAGCACCATTATATCTGTTGGTATTTTAGCTGATTCATTTAAAACAATATTTCAGCATTTAACCTTTTCACTTCCTCATCCTGTCCACCAGCTTTCTGCAGTAAATGGGAAGGTACAGTGGAAGGGGATATATTGCCAATGCCTAACCCTTTCACTCCTATCTGACATGTCATGTTGCTTGACTCTTTTGCTCCTTCAGTCTCTCCACCAGCTTCCTGCAAGATAGGAAGATGGCGTCAAAAGAAAAGCCTTCAATACCATTGGTATATTCACAGTATGCCATTTTAAGTACAAGCGCATGACTTCAGTTTCATTGTCTCATAAGGCATCCCCACCAGCTGCCTGCTCATTCTGGAGTTCTCTGCTGTCTTTCAGATGCATGTATAAACATTGTTTTTGTCTACACTGTGCAGGCGGTATTTTGCTGCACAGTATGCAGACTCTGTTTTTGATGGATGTTTATGCTGGGTTTTCCATGAGCCACCTCAGTCTGACATGACTTACGATATCTATAATGTGCGTATTTGATGGTTTTCAGGCGTATGCACATGAATGGGTTTGAGGCATTAACAGGTGTGTGTGTATGTGTGTGTGTGTGTATGTGTATGTATAGACCACACAAAATATTCCACATTAACATCATAAAATCATGAAACCTTTGAACCCCCTCCACACACACACACACACACACACACACCACACACACACACACCACACACACACACACACACACACACCACAACAACACCACATACACACACACATACACACACACATATCCTTAACACCTGTGTACTCATCACACACTGACTCGCACACAGACTTACAGAGATGTCAGAACATTGCAAGATTCAATTGAACAAAGACATAAGGGAACCATCTTATATTATTGATTATGTATGTTTCAGGAACTGCGACTGCTGCCTCTGCTGTCCTGCCTGCCCATGCGTCACCCCCTGTTCCATGGCCTGTGCATTGCCAACCTTTTTTGGAGTTTTGGGTCCACTGTCATCTACATGTATCTGCCAGCCTATGCCATGTCGTTGGGCACATCGTTTGAGACTTCCACCCTGCTCGTCTCCTGTATCGGCATCGCCAGTTTCTGTTCCCGCATGATCTTTGCTTTTATGGGGCACAACTCTACCCTGGATGAGGTGAGAGTGATCATTCTTGACTAGTTAGTGTGAAGTTGTTAAGTTTAGAAATGGAGGGAGAGGTGCGTTTGGGAGATCAGGCGTATGTAGTAAATGTTTACATGCACAGATTAAAACATATTAACAGCTCTTTACCTTTCTGTCTCAACACAAACACACACACACACACACACACACACACACACACACACAACCACACTTTTTTTTTTAATTTCTGTTTATTTCTCTAGTTTTGATTAACACATTTCACTCTTATCTTTGTACACTTATGCTTATATATTATAAACAGAACAATGAGGACTAGCTATAAGACTGGTCCAGTGGGATCTGATGCTACTATTCTTGAGTAAAAAACTTTTTTTAGGGTTCAGTTTGCTGTCCCATTCTGTGGCTGTGCACACATTGATATGCAAGTATAAACACTGATATGCACACACAAACATACATGTACACAGAAACGCTTCTCTATCCTTCTTTTTTCCCTCCTCCCCCCCCCCCCCCCCCCCCCCCCCCAATACAGACAACAATTTTTTTTCAAGTCTAAATCAACATGGTAAACAACAATGTTTGTTTTAACAGGTGACATCAGTACTATGTTCCATCGGTCTAGGTGTTGTGATAACAGGAATCTGCCCTCTGCTCTTTGAACACTACCCTGGTCAGATCGGATACACTCTTCTCTTCGGCTTCTATAGTGGTTTCTGGACTACCTTTCTCTCACAAGTGTCGCGTGAGCTGATTGGTCCCGAATATATCGCCCTGGGCAATGGCTATTTGTCCTTTATGGTGGCGCTGGGTTCGCTAACAGCTGGACCTGCAGCAGGTGTGTGTTTTGTGGTGGTGGTGGAGAGGGGAATATAAGTATGTGTGGAAGGGGTAGGTATGTGTGTTTGTGGGCAGGGGTGAAGTTGGTTCAGATTTGTGAATCTGTGTGGGAGTGGCTGGGGGCCAGGGAGAGTGGATGAGATGCTTGAGGCAACAGGTGATAGAGACAGACGGAAGTCCATAATCGCCAACACCATGCAGCAAGGCACCTGATGATGATGATGATGTGTGTGAGTGGAGGAGATTGGACTGTGGAGGGGGATGGAAAAGAGGGTTAGACAAGTTTGAGTGTGAGGGAATATGTGGAAAGTGTGTGTGTGTATGTGATTTTCTGCATACGTGACTTGGAGGTGGGAGTAAGAATAAATGTTGGAGATGGATGGGCCAGGATTACAAGTAGGAGATGTTTATCTTTCATTTTTAGACCTCATTTTTTCAAGAAACCACATGCCATTCTGTCAAGATCATTTATCAAAATCATTGTGGAATAGCAGTATTTTACGACATGATAGAAATCATGTTTTAAGGAAAGTTTGTCTTTTTTTTTTTTTTTTTCATTCGGAAAAGGGGATACCATTTTGACTATGTGTCTGCCGTGAAAATCTACAAAGCATTAAGGTGGAAGTTGTGGGATTCTGTTAAACTGAAAAATGCATTCGAAGAAGAAAGACTAAACAGGAATAATGCCGATTGCTGTCACATGGAAGGCATTTGCATGTGGTTGGTTGGTTTGTTTGCTTTTGGGTTTTTTGGTTTTGTTTTGTTTTGGAAAGGACAGTGGTGATGACAAACTGTAGAGAAGATTTGTGCGATGCAGAATAAATGAAATTGAATCTTTGCATCAGTCGTGTGTTGAGCTTTAGGGTGCAGTACTCTCTCTATATATTCTGTTAAGGTATGCTTGATTGATTGCTTACTTTGTTTTTTTTTCTTCTTTGGTGATGGTTGCATGGTAGTTTGCCTTAAGACAGAGAAGGTTGAGAGAGGAGACATGGACATTTTTTTACCACGTAATAGTATTTCTTTTGTTTTCCCTAAATCTGCTTTTTTTATAATTTCATTTCAGGTCTGCTGATCCAGGAAGAAAATGAATACAAATATGCTTTTTACCTTGCTGGTAAGTGACAGTGGTTTGAGGCTGTACTTTGTTGGATTAGCTGGCTTTGTAACAGTCATTTTGTTTCTTTAAAGATCCTTGCACTTTGTTTCATTTGTGGTCTTTTTTTTTGTCTTTTTTTTTTCTGTCCCATATTGTAGTAGACCACCATAGTGGCTGCAGAAGCTGGGACAGTTTTTATAATGTTACAATGATGGCAACGATGGGCTTGATAATCATATTGCTGTAGAGTTTCATCTATGGTTGAAACTGCATGGCAGGGCAGTACACTCCGCTTACTATGATAATGTATCATGGCATCAACCGGCCCAAGAGATACAGACACCTGCTCTGTTGGTTAGGAGATTTGAACAGCACCCTCAACGACACATTCGTGAAATGAATGAGACTTGACTGTGTGGTCCCGGTCTTGTTATGAGCCCATAGTACACTCAACTCTGGGTAGAAGTCGACAGGCTGAAAAATCCCACAAAAATTTTGAACAGGACTAATGGGGATTTGAACCCACAACTTTCCAGTCTGTAGCCCATTGTGCTAACCACTGTATGACGGCGAATGGTCACTTTGTTATAGTATTGAGCAATTAATTCCTAAAGCAAGAGCTGAAATAAAAAATATGGATATAGAATTATAGCAATGACAGCTGCAGTATGGGTACAGAATTAAACCATACTGTATTACATTTTAGATAGTTTTGTTTATTACAACTCCATTATTGAAGACCATTTCATTTTCAGATCTTTCATAATTATCTTTATTCACGCTTTTATGTCAAAATCACACGCAAGCTGTTGTATGATTTTGTGCACTTGCTTATAGTGGCGGATCTCCGCTACTGTCTGTCTTTCATCCCTCTGTCTGGGTCTGTCTGTCTGTCTGTCTGTCTGTTACAAAATTTCTGTGTGCACCATCTTCTGTGTCATTCCTGTGTCACTATCCCCACAATGCTGGCGTCATTTCTCCAAGCACTTCCGAAATGACCAACTCTTAGGTGACCATGACTACAGGACACGAAGGCCACAGAATCAGGGACAATTTTTTCACCTGGGGATGATAGTGATTATGCTAATGGAGTTCTATATTGGATTGAGACTGCTTGGCTGAGCAGCACTCTGTGCTTACTTTCATGATATATTCTGGCATCGACTGAGCCTGAATCACACAGACACCTGTGGTATTGGTCAGGAGAATTAAGCAACACCCACACTGGTGCATCTGTTGAGTGGGTGAGACTACATTGTGTGGTCAGGAGAATTAAGCAACACCCACACTGGTGCATCTGTTGAGTGGGTGAGACTACATTGTGTGGTCAGGAGAATTAAGCAACACCCACACTGGTGCATCTGTTGAGTGGGTGAGACTAAATTGTGTAGTTCTAGTTCTTCCCAACCAGCCTGTAATGCTCTTGGTTATGGTAAGGGGCCAGCCGGGTTAAAGAAAATCCCACAATGATTTTTTGGGACTGATAGTGGTTTGAACTCTTAACCTTTCAGTCAGTTGTCCATTGCACAAACTGTTTGTCACATTGACTGGTGTGTTGTAAATTTTGTCCTTGTCAGATTGTTTTTCATGTGTTGCTCTGTCTATTGTATTTGTGAGACTGGTAGTACATTGTTCAAATGGAAGTGTCAAAAGCTAACCAGTTCTGGGAACAGATTCTTAGTATTGTCCATCAGTTTTAACTGTGTTGTATTACTAGACATGTCATATTGAATAATTGTATTTTCATTTTATTTATAGTGTTATGATTTTTCTTTAGTGTGTGTATGGTTGTTGTTTTTTCCTGCACTATGTGGGTGATATTGTGGCACAGTCTGCATATTAGATCTTTGGTCTCCCTTGTTGGGTTGCGGGGGGCTCTTTCAGTATAAATAGTATCCCCACCTTCTGAAATTTCCTCTTTTCTGTCACTCTCTTTGTTTCTGCCTTGTTACCTTTCTGTCATTTCTACTTATTTTCTGCCTTAATGGTCCATTCACCTGTATTTTTTCGATAAAGTCTTACATACTTTTTCTTTGGATTGATAATTGGGGACATGTATTAAGTGCATTTTGGCTCTAAGGAGGTGAGATATATGCGGAAGCAATTTTAGATAATTTATGCCTGTTTTTATATATGTTTTGATGTCCTTATGTATGCTTATATTTGTATTCAGGTGTGTTTTTTAAATCTCCCCTGTGCGATAAATCGGACAGAATGGTCCTACACTGGGGGTATGTCCTTAGATTATGTGCATGAATGCATTGATATGTGTACTTAATTTTCTTTTTTTTTTTTTCTGTTGAAATTTTGAAGCGGTTATAGCCCTGATATGGCTCTGCGCAGTCGGCTGGGCTTTAAACAACAATAAAAGAAAGAGAAAGAAAAGGTCTTTGGAAGGCGTGCATGCTGACATTGTCATGTTTCCATAGGTCACCAGTCACAGACATGACGTACAGGATCTTTAACATGTGTATTTCGTGTTCTCCTTGAATACACATTTGAAGGTGGCTTAGACACTGACAGCCTGCACCTTTAATGACCTGGAAGATCGGAAATGTCTCAACACTTTTCACACCAGGTGGGACGTTCCCAAGTAGGATTGAATCCAGACTACACCAGGTGGGACGTTCCCAAGTAGGATTGAATCCAGACTGTCTGATCGGAGGTCTGACATTTATCCACCTGACTACCACACCTGTCAGTCATATTATTGTGTCCAGTCTTGAAAAAGTCCAATTTTAGCAGAGACCAGAATGCATAAGTCAGTGAAATGAACACAAGATATTTAGTGAATAATAATTTCCCTGTCATGTCCACAGGCTCCTGTGTGCTATGGAGCTGTAGAGAATAATAATTTCCCTGTCTACTATGGAGCTGTAGAGAATAATAATTTCCCTGTTATATCCCCAGGCTCCTGTCTACTATGGAGCTGTAGAGAATAATAATTTCCCTGTTATATCCCCAGGCTCCTGTCTACTATGGAGCTGTAGAGAATAATAATTTCCCTGTTATATCCCCAGGCTCCTGTCTACTATGGAGCTGTAGAGAATAATAATTTCCCTGTTATATCCCCAGGCTCCTGTGTGCTATGGAGCTGTAGAGAATAATAATTTCCCTGTTATATCCCCAGGCTCCTGTGTGCTATGGAGCTGTAGAGAATAATAATTTCCCTGTTATATCCCAGGCTCCTGTCTACTATGGAGCTGTAGAGAATAATTCCCTGTTATATCGCCCAGGCTCCTGTCTACTATGGAGCTGTAGAGAATAATAATTTCCTGTTATATCCCCAGGCTCCTGTCTACTATGGAGCTGTAGAGAATAATTTCCCTGTTATATCCCAGGCTCCTGTCTACTATGGAGCTGTAGAGAATAATAATTTCCCTGTTATATCCCCAGGCTCCTGTCTACTATGGAGCTGTAGAGAATAATAATTTCCCTGTTATATCCCCAGGCTCCTGTCTACTATGGAGCTGTAGAGAATAATAATTTCCCTGTTATATCCCCAGGCTCCTGTCTACTATGGAGCTGTAGAGAATAATTTCCCTGTTATATCCCCAGGCTCCTGTCTACTATGGAGCTCCATCATCATGGTGATGTTCAAGCTGAAGCGCTGCGTGGCCCCGTCCAGGGAGGAGTTTGACAAGCAGCAGAAGGAGAAGGAGGACAAGGAAGATCTACAGAAGATGCCCCTCATCCTGCATGAACTGGGCACCGATGCCCCGCCCAAGGACAAGGTGCCCATGCTTGCTGATGACATTGTCGTGTGCGTATTATGATAACCCTTCATGGCACCATTTTGCTTGTATTTACACTGTGTGTGTGTGTGTGGATTGAGGCCTAGGTCAAAAGGGGGGGTGGTGTGAAAGGTGTCCTGCAACCGAAAGGTTATCTTGGCACCCTCATTAATCATTAACATGTTGCCCCGTTGGATTAAATAGATTTTTATCACATGGTAATTTTCAACATAAATGCATGCCATTGTCCCCAGGGAAGCATGTTGCCATAGCACAGTGCCACCTTTTTTGTTGTTGTTGTACACATGTATTTTTGTTTATTATCTGTGACAGTGGAGTTTTTGACAGGACTTGCCATGGGATCTTTAGCATGCACTAAGTGCATGCTGCACATGGGACCTCGGGTTTATTGTCTCATCCGAAAGAGTAACATCTATGGGGATGAAAAATCCCGGTCAGACATGAAATTGAACACAAGTTTATCACGTCCTAGGCTGGTGCTTTATCTCAGACTACCACTCAAGGTCTGATGGTGGGGGAAGAAAATCTGTTGGATCAGGAATTAAATCCACGTGTTTTGTGTCCTTGGTTGGATGCTTTATCCACTTAGCCACATGCTGTGTTAACCCTAGGCCCCATAATTGTAAAGTATCTCAGGGACAGCAGTGTACCCTAGGCACCAGAATTGTAAAGTATCATAGGGACAGTAGTGTACCCTAGGCACCAGTACATAAATGTGGTGGTGATAGGGAGTTACACTGATACATAAATGTGGTGGTGATAGGGAGTTACACTGATACATAAATGTGGTGGTGATAGGGAGTTACACTGATACATAAATGTGGTGGTGGTAGGGAGTTACACTGATACATAAATGAGGTGGTGGTAGGGAGTTACACTGATACATAAATGTGGTGGTGGTAGGGAGTTACACTGATACATAAATGTGGTGGTGGTGGGGAGTTACACTGATACATAAATGTGGTGGGTGGAGTTCACTATACATAAATTGGTGGTGATAGGGTTACACTAATACATAAATGTGGTGGTGATAGGGAGTTACACTGATACATAAATGTGGTGGTGGTAGGGAGTTACACTGATACATAAATGTGGTGGTGATAGGGAGTTACACTGATACATAAATGTGGTGGTAGGGAGTTACACTGATACATAAATGTGGTGGTGGTAGGGAGTTACACTGATACATAAATGTGGTGGTGATAGGGAGTTACACTGATACATAAATGGGGGTGGTAGGGAGTTACACTGATACATAAATGTGGTGGTAGGGAGTTACACTGATACATAAATGTGGTGGTGATAGGGAGTTACACTGATACATAAATGTGGTGGTGATAGGGAGTTACACTGATACATAAATGTGGTGGTGGTAGGGAGTTACACTGATACATAAATGTGGTGGTGGTAGGGAGTTACACTGTACATAAATGTGGTGTTAGGGAGTTACACTGATACATAAATGTGGTGTTAGGGAGTTACACTGATACATAAATGTGGTGGTGGTAGGGAGTTACACTGATACATAAATGTGGTGTTAGGGAGTTACACTGATACATAAATGTGGTGTTAGGGAGTTACACTGATACATAAATGTGGTGTGTAGGGAGTTACACTGATACATAAATGCTGTTGTGTGGGTGGTGGTAGGGAGTTACACTGATACATAAATGCTGTTTGTGTGGTGGTGGTGGTGGGGAGTTATACTGATACATAAATGCTGTTTGTGTGGTGGTGGTAGGGAGTTACACTGATACATAAATGCTGTTTGTGTGGTGGTGGTAGGGAGTTACACTGATATATACAGCACTGATTAATACAGTACTAATATATAGCACTGATACATATAGCACTGATACATATAGCACTGATACATACAGCACTGATACATACAGCACTGATACATATAGCACTGATACATGTAGCACTGATACATATAGCACTGATACATATAGCACTGATACATATAGCACTGATGCTTTACAGCACTGATACATGTAGCACTGATACATATAGCACTGATACATACAGCACTGATACATACAGCATTGATACATATAGCACTGATACATATAGCATTGATACATATAGCACTGATACATATAGCACTGATACATATAGCACTGACACATACAGCATTGATACATGTAGCACTGATACATATAGCACTGATACATATAGCACTGATACATATAGCACTGATACATATAGCACTGATACATACAGCACTGATACATATAGCACTGATACATACTAGCACTGATACATATAGCACTGATACATATAGCACTGATACATATAGCACTGATACATACAGCACTGATACATACAGCACTGATACATATAGCACTGATACATACAGCACTGATACATATAGCACTGATACATACAGCACTGATACAATACAACACTGATACATATGCACTGATACATATAGCACTGATACATATAGCACTGACACATATAGCACTGATACATATAGCACTGATACATATAGCACTGATACATACAGCACTGATACATATAGTACTGATACATACAGCACTGATACCTACAGCACTGATACATACAGCACTGATACATATAGCACTGATACATATAGCACTGATACATATAGCACTGATACCTACAGCACTGATACATACAGCACTGATACATATAGCACTGATACATACAGCACTGATACAGCTAGCACTGATACAGCACTGATACCTACAGCACTGATACATACAGCACTGATACATATAGCACTGATACATATAGCACTGATACTATAGCACTGATACATATAGCACTGATACATATAGCACTGATACATACAGCACTGATACATATAGCACTGATACATACAGCACTGATACCTACAGCACTGATACATACAGCACTATACACTGACCAGTGGAGGGTAGGGTGGAATGGGGAGCAAGTGGGAGGTACTTATGGAACACTAATGTTGTTACCATCAGAATGACTGGATCCTTAAGGTTGGCAGTGAACAAACCAGTTCTTGTGTGGGGCTAGGGTTGAACTCTGTATGTTAGATCATGAGTATATTGCACCATTAACAGAAGCAGCCAACCTACATTAAAGGTTGCCAACAGCATGGGTGTTCCTAGGTTTCACTTATGTTGTTTTTAATTTAGGCAATTAGACAAGAACTGGTGTTTTCAAATTCAATGTGGTATGGCTGTTGGCAAAACTATGGCCTACCCTTCAGTCAAACCCTTGTCTTTTGTGTTATCAGCCCTGCACCCTGTAACCATGTGAGCTAATGGGCCACTTTAATTCTCAGAAAAGTGTGAATATTAGAGGGAAGCCCTGTCAATTCAGGATTAAAGTGCTAAAGCAGCAAAAGATGAAACCTTTCTTGGCAGTGTTTGTCTTTATTCACACTGCTACACAGACCAAGAGGTAGGAAGAGAGGGAAAAGTGGGTTGGGGAAGGTTGGACAGAAAGGAAACCTTGGGCATTTAGCCCACAATTGAAATGCCTATAAATTTCTTCATAGCCTCACCACACATGTGTAGAACTCTCTGTTTAACTGCCACACTTCATCCTGATGGACTGTGTGTGTGTGTGTGCTTGGTGGGAGGGGAGGGGGCTAATTGTAAAAGAGAGAAATGAATGCTTGAAGACAGGAGAGCAGTCTCACAGCTAGATTAGCTATACTTGATTGACGACTTGGCCACTGGAGTGTAACTTTAATTCGCTACGCACAATTATGCCCCTTGCCGTTCCCCTGATACGCACCATTTGTATAGGTCATGAGAAAAATTCTCATACAAACAAATGAAAACGGAGAGCTTTGAAATTTGGCAGGTCATACATTAAGAGATTGGTGTACAAAATGCTGAAATTTCAACTGTCTAACCCTGATTGTTGCTGAGTAATGGTACAAGTAAAATTAGAGACATTTTCAGGTGGAAAATGTCTTACAAAATACACAGTCAGGTCATTGTATCAGTTCCTACAGTCACATTTTGAATGAGATTTCATAAGATCCAACTTGCACACGCTCCAAGTGCACTGAAGGAAGAGATTGTCTTGAAGAGCGCTGAGATGTTAAGTATTGTTCAGCCATTTGCTTTTCTGTCACCTGTTTCACTGCAGAGCTAGTGGTTCGTAAACTTTGCACTGTCTACACACCAACCGCAGAGTACAGTGACCTCATGACCTGAAACCAGGCTAAGAATGACCAAAGAATCTGTTTCTGGCCATTAGTTTCCGTTAACGGAAATACTGAAAGCCCTGTGAATTTTCAAAACCCAAGTTGGACTTCTCCAAGGCTTGTACACATGCGTTGCTAAGACATGATCGGGAAATCCCAATGCTGGTAGCGAGAGAGTTAAAGTTAAACCTTTTTACTCTTTCATCCTAATCAGGAAGCGGGAGTTATATGGTTAGCTTGCTGTCAACTTTCAGTAGAAGCTGTTTGAGCTTGCACTGAATTCAGTTTACTATGTGAAAATGATGATTGAAGTACTGAGAAAATACTGTGCATCATCATTGCTTTTTGTTTTGATCTAACACAACATCATTGCTTTTTGTTTTGATCTAACACAACATCATTGCTTTTTGTTTTGATCTAACACAACATTGCTTTTTGTTTTGATCTAACACAACATCATTGCTTTTTGTTTTGATCTAACACAACATCATTGCTTTTTGTTTTGATCTAACACAACATCATTGCTTTTTGTTTTGATCTAACACAACATCATTGCTTTTTGTTTTGATCTAACAAATTTTTCAAGTTGTATTTACTGTTCATCAAATTCATCATTTCTAGCAGTAATTTTTATCACCTGATTGAAATTTGTTGGTGGGTGTGTAGTGGTTTTGTTGTTACATCTTTTATTGTATGCTATTGTTTGTGAATAGATCTTTTATTGTGTGCTATTGTTTGTGAATAGATCTTTTATTGTGTGCTATTGTTTGTGAATAGATCTTTTATTGTGTGCTATTGTTTGTGAATTGTGGACAGTGTTGTTTGTATTCTTGTCTTCACCAACTGGAAAAGAAAGTGTAGATTTTCGGATGTCTTTCAGTCACACTTTTGTGTATATTACTCTGTTTTAAGAGGTGGAATTATATATATTTGCTTGTTTGTTGTGCATTTTAACTCTCTTTGGATATAAACGGTTAACTTGAAAGTATTGAGTTGATCAGACCTGAGTTAAAAAAGTTATAATAATTAATATGAAAGAATGCAAAGGTTACCAGATTTTAGTTTAGAAAAATGAATGTGAAGCAGAGTCTTCATAGTTTTAAGACTTAAGAAGAAAAATATCCCTTCGTTGTGTATATTCTGCATTCTAGAATGAATCTGACATGAATATATTAATTAGAATAGTGCACTGAATGAACTAATCTGTGCTTTGATGTTTGTATGAAAATAACTAAGAAGTGTGTTGACTGCTGAATATGTTCAGTACCTTTCTGACATGTAGTTATTCCTGTGTAAGAGAAAGAGTAAACAAAACAAAACAAACAAACAAACAAAGCGCTAGTATAGTTTAAAACTGAAAGAGTTATTTTCTTTGCATGTAGCATGTACCATAGAGATGTTCTTGAGGGGACTTGGGGGGGGGGGACAAAGTATTTCCATATTCTGCATTTGTAATTAAATCCTTGTTTGCCCCCCCCCCCCCCCCCTGCTCCCCAAGTAAATAAACATTTCCCCCTCCACACCCACACTCATATATGTATATATATTTGTTTATGTTTTTGAGTCCTGATGACAGTGAATTTTGCATGCTGTAGAACTAGAAGACCTTGATTTCTGAACATGTCAACTCTCAGGGTCATGTTGTTACCAATTTACAGAACAAATCTTATTTTTTATGTTTATGTGTTTGGTTTTCTGACAGAAAATGGATTGAATTGGATTCATACTTCTATTACAATGGACTTTTTTAAAAATTGCACTCTTCTTTGGGAAAGCATGTAGCCATAGTACAGTTTCTTTCTTCTCTCTCCCTCTCTCTCTCTCCCTTTCCCCTCTCTCTCTCCCTCACTCCCTCTCTCTCTCTCTCTCTTTCCTTGCATGCCTGTATTTTGTTTGCTTACAAAAGTGGATTTTCTACAGAATTTTGCCAGGAACAACTGTTTTCTTACCATGGGATCTTTAACATGCTGCATGTGGGACCTGGGTTTATCGTTCAGTTAAAAAAACTAGCACCCAGACCACCACGCAAGATGTAGTGCTGGGGGAATGAGGAGGGGGGAAGAAAATCCCTGTCTGACCCAGAATTGGACATGCATTTTTCACAGCCTAGCTGGGTGCTTCATGCACTAGATCACACGGTCCATTCTATGTGTTGTTCCTGGTGTCATGTTTACATGTACATATGTGTTAGGGTGTGTGTGGACCCAGCCACATAGAAAGCCATAAATGAACAAAAGCACAATCAGAACATACTCTGTCTTCTACTCAGTAGCAACTTTGCATTGTAGTCAGAGCATTCCACTGCAGTATAACCCAGGTTGTTTTCATGACAAGCTAGATACAATGATTTATGTAGAATCCATATGTTAGATAGGACCTCAAAGCCTTGTCAGTGTGTGGAGCTTATGCACAGTTTATGGCTGATGCCATGATCATTTCACATCTTCTCCATCACATGGCATCAGTGATGTCAGTGCATTCCAAATTTATTCTAAGTGTAAATGTGCTACCTTGAGAAACTGAAACTTTGGTTAGTACAGCCATAGTTCACTCATTAATGTAATGTGAAATTAAAGCTTGGATATTGTTGCCTGACTACCTTTTGCATTACCCAGTTATTCTCTCCAGCAGCAGTTATGTTGTTGGTTTTTCAACAGCCTGGCTACATATGCTGATGGAGCCATGGACTCCAGTTTTGATGACTCAAGTTCATTCCCAGCCTGCAGCATAGAATGTGGCTTGTTGTTCTGCCTTCCATGCTGATGTCTGTCATCCTGCTGGTGTCAGTGTTCTGTCTGTCATCCTGCTGGTGTCAGTGTTCTGTCTGTCATCCTGCTGGTGTCAGTGTTCTGTCTGTCATCCTGCTGGTGTCAGTGTTCTGTCTGTCATCTTGCTGGTGTCAGTGTTCTGTCTGTCATCCTGCTGGTGTCAGTGTTCTATCTGTCCTGTTGGTGTCAGTGTTCTGTCTGTCATCCTGCTGGTGTCAGTGTTCTATCTGTCCTGCTGGTGTCAGTGTTCTGTCTGTCATTCTGCTGGTGTCAGTGTTCTGTCTGTCCTGCTGGTGTCAGTGTTCTATCTGTCCTGTTGGTGTCAGTGTTCTGTCTGTCATTCTGCTGGTGTCAGTGTTCTATCTGTCCTGCTGGTGTCAGTGTTCTATCTGTCATCCTGCTGGTGTCAGTGTTCTGTCTGTCATCCTGTTGTGTCAGTGTTCTGTCTGTCATCCTGCTGGTGTCAGTGTTCTGTCTGTCATCCTGCTGGTGTCTGTGTTCTGTCTGTCCTGCTGGTGTCAGTGTTCTATCTAGTGTTCTGTCTGTCATTCTGCTGGTGTCAGTGTTCTATCTGTCATCCTGCTGGTGTCAGCGTTCTGTCTGTCATCCTGCTGGTGTCAGTGTTCTGTCTGTCACTCTGCTGGTGTCAGTGTTCTGTCTGTCATCCTGCTGGTGTCAGTGTTCTGTCTGTCATCCTGCTGGTGTCAGTGTTCTGTCTGTCATCCTGCTGGTGTCAGTGTTCTATCTGTCATCCTGCTGGTGTCAGTGTTCTATCTGTCCTGCTGGTGTCAGTGTTCTATCTGTCATCCTGCTGGTGTCAGTGTTCTAGTCTGTCATCCTGCTGGTGTCAGTGTTCTGTCTGTCATCCTGCTGGTGTCAGTGTTCTATCTGTCATCCTGCTGGTGTCAGTGTTCTTCTGTCATCTTGCTGGTGTCAGTGTTCTATCTGTCATCCTGCTGGTGTCAGTGTTCTATCTGTCATCCTGCTGGTGTCAGTGTCTATCATGTCTGTCGTCTGCTGGTGTCAGTGTTCTATCTGTCATCCTGCTGGTGTCAGTGTTCTATCTGTCATCCTGCTGGTGTCAGTGTTCTGTCTGTCATCCTTGCTGGTGTCAGTGTTCTATCTGTCATCCTGCTGGTATCAGTGTTCTGTCTGTCATCCTGTTGTGTCAGTGTTCTGTCTGTCATCCTGCTGGTGTCAGTGTTCTGTCTGTCATCCTGCTGGTGTCAGTGTTCTATCTGTCCTGCTGGTGTCAGTGTTCTATCTGTCATCCCGCTTGCGTGTTCTGTCGTCTTCTGGTCAGTGTTTTATCTTCACTGCTGGTGTCAGTGTTCTGTCTGTCATCCTGCTGGTGTCAGTGTTCTGTCTGTCATCCTGCTGGTGTCAGTGTTCTGTCTGTCATCCTGCTGGTGTCAGTGTTCTGTCTGTCTCTCATCCTGCTGGTGTCAGTGTTCTGTCTGTCATCCTGCTGATGCGTGTCATGTGGTCAGTCTGTCTGTCATCTGCTGGTGTCAGTGTTCTATCTGTCATCTGCTGGTTCAGTGTTCTGTCTGTCATCCTGCTGGTGTCAGTGTTCTGTCTGTCATCCTGCTGGTGTCAGTGTTCTGTCTGTCATCTGCTGGTGTCAGTGTTCTATCTGTCATCTGCTGGTGTCAGTGTTCTGTCTGTCATCCTGCTGGTGTCAGTGTTCATGTTCTATGTGTCATCTGGTGTGTCAGTGTTCTAGGTTGCTCTGTGTCATTCTGTTGTCATCTGTGGGTTTCATAGGTTCTATGTGTCATTCTGGTGATGTCAGTGTTTCATAGGTTCTTGTGTCATTCTGGTGATGTCAGTGTTTCATAGGTTCTATGTGTCATTCTGGTGATGTCAGTGTTTCATAGGTTCTATGTGTCATTCTGGTGATGTCAGTGTTTCATAGTGTTCTATGTGTCATTCTGGGTGTACAGTGTTTCATAGGTTCTATGTGTCATTCTGGTGATGTCAGTGTTTCATAGGTTCTATGTGTCATTCTGGTGATCAGTGTTTCATAGGTTCTATGTGTCATTCTGGTGATACCAGTGTTTCATAGGTTCTATGTGTCATTCTGGTGATACAGTGTTTCATAGGTTCTATGTGTCATTCTGGTGATGTCAGTTTTCATAGGTTCTATGTTGTCATTCTGGTGATGCCAGTGTTTCATAGGTTCTATGTGTCATTCTGGTGATGTCAGTGTTTCATAGGTTCTATCTGTCATTCTGGTGATGTCAGTGTTTCATAGGTTCTATGTGTCATTCTGGTGATTCAGTGTTTCATAGGTTCTATGTGTCATTCTGGTGATTCAGTGTTTCATAGGTTCTATGTGTCATTCTGGTGATGTCAGTGTTTCATAGGTTCTATTGTCATTCTGGTGATGTCAGTGTTTCATAGGTTCTATTGTCATTCTGGTGATTCCCGTGTTTCATAGGTTCTATCTGTCATTCTGGTGATTCAGTGTTTCATAGGTTCTATGTGTCATTCTGGTGATGTCAGTGTTTCATAGGTTCTATTGTCATTCTGGTGATGTCAGTGTTTCATAGGTTCTATGTGTCATTCTGGTGATGTCAGTGTTTCATAGGTTCTATGTGTCATTCTGGTGATATCAGTGTTTCATAGGTTCTATGTGTCATTCTGGTGATGTCAGTGTTTCATAGGTTCTATGTGTCATTCTGGTGATGTCAGTGTTTCATAGGTTCTATGTGTCATTCTGGTGATGTCAGTGTTTCATAGGTTCTATGTGTCATTCTGGTGATACAGTGTTTCATAGGTTCTATGTGTCATTCTGGTGATGTCAGTGTTTCATAGGTTCTATCTGTCATTCTGGTGATCAGTGTTTCATAGGTTCTATGTGTCATTCTGGTGATACAGTGTTTCATAGGTTCTATGTGTCATTCTGGTGATGTCAGTGTTTCATAGGTTCTATGTGTCATTCTGGTGATCAGTGTTTCATAGGTTCTATGTGTCATTCTGGTGAGTCAGTGTTTCATAGGTTCTATGGTCATTCTGGTGAACCAGTGTTCATAGGTTCATATTGTCATCTGGTGATACCAGTTTTCATAGGTTCTATCGGTCAATTCTGGTGATCAGTAGTTTCATATGGTTCTAGTGTGTCATTCTGGTGATCATGTTTCATAGGTTCTATCTGTCATTTGGTGATGTCAGTGTTTCATAGGTTCTATCTGTCATTCTGGTGATAGTCCAGTGTTTGTATTCACTAGTAGTGTTCAGGTCATGTGTCATTCTGGTGATGTCAGTGTTTCATAGGTTCCATTCCCCACCACATTTCAAGAATTTTCCATCACATATGGTGTTTTTGCATAGACCCAAGGATCCGTGCTGGCAGCAGGTTTGGGTGGACTGCGTATGGAATGACCAGTATGCCATGAATCTCTCTTGAACAAATTCTGAACTCTGCACAAAACCTGAAAGGAACCAAAAGCTTTTGAACAAGAAACAACAAGAGGGTGAAAATTTACAAGCAATCAACAATATGGCTGCTGGTGGTGAAATTGAAATCAATAGTGATTTCTACATGTGTGAGAGTTGTGTTCTGTGTATAAATCACCTTTCTTGTCTATTATTTTCAGCACGTTTGTGTTGTATACACATAAAGTATTTTTCTGCTTGTTTAAGTGTGTTGTTCTTAGTATAAATTGATTTTTCATTTGTATTATTTTTTGGCATGTCTGAGGATGTTATACATATGTTTAATATTTTTCACTATCCAAATGTGTTGTGCAGTATGTGACAGTGGATATGTGATATTTTCCTGCATGTGTATGTGGTGTGGTGTTGTGTTTAGATGACCCACGTGCATGGACCTGAGGCATCTTTGCTGATCTGAACAACGGGTAAACAATGTTTATATTCACTCACAATACTGCTTACTGCTTCTCCTGAATGTCTTGTCACTGTCCCTGTTCCTGATGTGCTGCTGATACTCTTGATTTTCTGTTCAGTCTGTTAACACTGCTAACTGCTTCTGAATGCTCAGTCCTTTTAATCCTGCTTGACATATTGTTGATTTAATATCAGTCTAAGTGGACTGGAATGGCTCTTATAAATATAGCATTGGGCTCCAGATCAGATCTGATGCTTCCAGATCAGTCCCAACCTGCAACATGAAGACTGGTCTGTTTGCGGCGCATTTTAATACTGTAATCATCCTGGTGGTGTCAGCTTAGGTCTCATAGGTCGTGTGTCCTTCCCCCCCCCCCCCAACCCCTCTCCATTATAAGATCTTGCCAGTGCACCCACCCCTCTGCATTGTCAGACCTTGCCAGTGCACCCACCCCTGTCCATTATAAGATCTTGCCAGTGCACCCACCCCTGTCCATTATAAGATCTTGCCAGTGCACCCACCCCTGTCCATTATAAGATCTTGCCAGTGCACCCACCCCTGTCCATTATAAGATCTTGCCAGTGCACCCACCCCTGTCCATTATAAGATCTTGCCAGTGCACCCACCCCTGTCCATTATAAGATCTTGCCAGTGCACCCACCCTGTCCATTATAAGATCTTGCCAGTGCACCCACCCCTGTCCATTATAAGATCTTGCCAGTGCACCCACCCCTGTCCATTATAAGATCTTGCCAGTGCACCCACCCCTGTCCATTATAAGATCTTGCCAGTGCAGAGGGTTTTGTGCAGGCTTAACCTTTTTGCAACACTGCCTCACTACAGCTACTATGCCCTGTGCACGCTAAAGGCAGGAAGCAGAAATGCCCTGAGGACACCCTATTTTGGTCACTTTTATTTTGTTTTCCTGAATAAGCAGGAAAAGCTAGCTTATTGATTTTAGAACGACTTTTGCAGATCATTCTTGTATCTCTCTGGTGAAGTGAAAACAGTTTCTGTAAAAATTCATTTAGTTAGTGTTTTGTGCTTTTGAAATGTCAACATGAGTGTCAGAATAAAAAGTCCCAAACAGCCACAGGGGATTCATTCAAAGTGTTATTTTTAGCATTTGATGGCCAAAAACTGTAGAAAAAAGGACATAAAAGACTATTTCAACATTTTAGAACATAATAGTAACATAATGGTGGTAGGGTCGGCGATGTCTTGAAAGACGAAAGGCTGCAGACCGCACGTTTCGGCAGCTGATAAAACAGGTACTTGCGGAAATTTCCGAAGATTTTTCACCCAGGTGGTGCATCATCTTCGCCACTGTCATTACTGGCAATGTCAACCTCAGTGTCGGCTTCACATTGATCAGGACAATTCATTTCTAGCTAAAAATCTGGCTCCAAGACCGAATGATTTGTTGCCTGACTACCCGAATGAAAGATGTCACTGTCAGCGACACTCGCACTTTGTTCGTCTGCTGCAACGTCGTCTTCATCCGTTGAATATGCAGGATCGTTCGTCATTTTCTGGCACATCATCCTCAAAATCTTTGTCATCAGCATTTTGGTTGCTGCTTTCATAATGATCAATGTCTAGATCATCTTTAGAACCGGCCTGCATGATCGATTCTGCAACTTCGGTGGTCGCGAAAGTTGTACGACTAGCCATGTTGTTTACTGCTGTCTGAACGACGCGGGTAACTCGAAGAGACAAAGCATCGGGGTTGGTTTCTTCCAACACAAATTAACCAATGAAATTGTCTCTTTTAAGTTGAAAAATAGTATCAGATGACGTAGAAGGGTTCCATTGTGTAGTTTATACAAGTTGTGAGGGAATTTCCAGTGACGTAATGACGCAGTTAATTTTAGAACAGGCGTAGCGAGGATTCTCGCTACGTATCCACACTGCCATAATGGCCATAGCGAGCGGGATCGCTGCGTGTCCTAACGGAATAGGCAGGCGTGGTGACGATTCTCGCATCATGTGGCGAAAAGCTTAAGGAGCATGCCAAATGGCAGATCGGGTGGAGCACATTTGGAATTTTCCCAGTTTGATGAAGCCCTCTTGTAAACTCTCAGTCTATTGACACTGCTTCAGAGTTCCCTCTGTTCTATTTTGTTCTGATATTGTATAGTTGAGCTAATTGGGCATTCCCGCCCTGCAGCATAGACCTTGCCCTGTTTTACAGCTTATCGTAATGCTGCAGTCATTCTGATTGAGTCACTGCTTCATAGGTCCTGCTCCCCTCCCTATTTCAAGATCATATCAGTGCTTAGGGTTTTGCACTGGCTCAAGGAGTCTAACAGACACCTGCCGGCAGATTTGGGTGTAGTACTTATGGAATTGTCACGAGTGTGATGAAGTCCTTGTTGAACGAACTGCGAATTGCTGTATTGCTCACATCTCCCTTGATCTTGACATGGTGGTCAGGCTTGATGACACTGCTTACTGCTTCTGTTGAGTCGTGTCATCTGTAACATAACTGTAATTAGTCTGATAAAACTGCTGCTTCTATTTATTATTCATTCCACTAATTGTTCTCATGCTTCCTTTTGGCTTTGCATGCAGTCTGTTGTGTTAACATGACTTACATCTTTCACTAAATGTCCATTCCTCTTTTTGTGTCTGCTTGTGCCATCATGGGTGTCGCGGAGGTCAATTACTGACAAGTCGGCTGTGAGCTGGATGGCCAGAAGTTTGGAAACTATGCTGAGGCTCTCTCAAGCCATACAGCCAGGTCATCCTTGGTCTGCCTCTTGTTTTAAATCCAGATGCCTTTTGTTGTACGCTTGCTGAGCACTGGGGGGGTTGCACTGTTCGATGACCAACCACTTGTTCTCTGCTGACAGATGCCTTTATGTTGTACGCTTGCTGAGCCACCTGGGGGGGTTGCAAGCTGTTCAGATGACCAAACCACTTAGTTCTCTGCTGACAGATGCCTTTATGTTGTACGCTTGCTGAGCCACCTGGGGGGGTTGCAAGCTGTTCAGATGACCAAACCACTTAGTTCTCTGCTGACAGATGCCTTTATGTTGTACGCTTGCTGAGCCACCTGGGGGGGTTGCAAGCTGTTCAGATGACCAAACCACTTAGTTCTCTGCTGACAGATGTGATAGTTGACTGGTGTTGTTTCCTCCACTTCTCTGATTTTGATGTGTCTGATCATATGTATCTCACAGACAGTACATTATGATGTGTCTGATCATGTGACACCAGTCTGATCATGTGACACCAGTCTGATCATGTGACACCAGTTCTGTCAACAGCTCTTCTCAAACATTGTATCTCACAGACAGTACATTTTGAATTTCAGGGGCTTGGTCGGGGTTGAGGCACGGCATTGGTATGTCAGGGTGGGGATGACAGTATAATTGATGAGGTTTCTGTTTTTAATAGGAATGTTGGGGTATTTCATGAGTGCTTTGTCTGTGTTTGATATCAGTGTTTTCCTCTTTTGTTTTGTGGCATTTTTTCCGTCTATGTTGCTTTTTCTCCTCTTGGCTGTGTCATCAGTTGGATAGATTTATTATTTCTGTCTCTTTTTGCTCCAGTGGACTTGGCATGTGAAATCCAGGTTGCTGTTCCAGGAAACATTTTTTTTTTTTCATTTCATTTTTTCTTTTCCCTGCATGTATTTCTTTGCCCGGGAGAGCTGTTTAGATGCTTTGGTATCTTTAACATGCACTTAGTGAGTACTACACAGGGCATTCCAGTGTATAATCTTATCTGAAAGACTAGTACCTAAACCACCTCTTAGATCTAGTGGAGGGGAGAAAGATCTTGTCTGAACCATGAACCAAACCTACGTTTCTTGCGTCCTACACATGTGCTTAAACCACTAAGCCACATATTTCACCTTAGTGAGTCTGCTGAGTTTTTCTTTCTGTCCCTGTACTGTGCTCCTTGTTTTTTAGTGAGTCTGTTGAGTTTTTCTTCCTGTCCCTGTACTGTGTGCTCCTTGTTGACTTTGTGTCAGTTGTTTGATACTGTGTATTTAGTTCTGTAATGCCACTAAAGGTCTGTTACATTTTTCCATTCTGTCTGTAATGCTTACCTACGCCTCATTGTAGATGTATTGATTGAAATCAGTTTTCATCATGCGGTGTAGTTTTATTCTATTCTTGCTGAGCTTCTAGTAAACTGTGTGTCAAGTAGTACTGCTCTCTTTTTGTTGATCTCTTTACCTCGATTGTGGGTCCAATTCTGTTACAAGCCTTGCCAGTTATGCACTTAATACCTGGCTTTCTCTACTGAAGTGTTCTTTTGCACTGGTGGTGTAGGGGAAGTAACTCTTCTAGTGCCCAGATCTTGCTGTTTTAAGGGAAAGCTGTTTATAATATTTGTTTGTTATTTATTTATTTGCTTGCTTAGTTATTTTGGTGTTTACTGTGTCTGTGAGATTTGTTACATTTTGGATATTGTATTTGAATTATTTGTTTGTTTTCTATTTCTATCAGAATGTTTTGAAATCCAGAAAGCTTCAGATAAACATGTATATGGTCGACTATCGTGGTCGATAAAGTCCAACCTAGCACTTTATTTGTATACCCTCATGTGGGATCTCAGGCCAAAGTCTGATGCACACAGGCAGCTGCATGCTGGACACTCAGTAGAACGCTCTGCAGAGTTGGTTCTGGCCTTTATTGCTGCTTGCTTGTCCACTTGGCTGCTTCGTCTTTCATTTTCATAAGCTTCTCTTCCCTTGCAAATAGCTTGCCTCCATTCAAACCTGTTTGTGGTCCTGATTTCCCATTGTTCTTCATCAATGTCACATTTCTGTTTGAAGCTGTGGCCGTCCTCTCGGTCGATGGCCCTTTGTCAGTTCACCGTAAAAGAGATGCTTTGGATGCCTGTTATCCTGCATAGGCATGAGATGTCCAGACCATCTTAGCTGAGACTGTATTAGCAGTGCATCTATGCTTGGCATCTGGGCTTGCAAAAGTACATTCACATTTGAAACTTTGTTGTGCCATTTGATGTTTAAGTTACTTTGGAGGCAGTGCTGTTGAAACTGATCTAGTAGCTTGACATGCCTACGGTAGAGAGTCCAGGACTTGCATCCATACAACAATGCAGTCAGGACTACAGCTCTGTATACTGCACACTTTGTCTCCAGTTTCAAGCCCCTATCGTTCCATACTGGCTTGTGGAGTCTGCCATAGGAAGCACTTGCCTTAGTGATGCTGTTGGATACTTCCTTGTCAAGAGTGTTTGAAGAGGAGAGACTTGCTACCAAGATAGGTGAAGGAGTCAACATCGCTGTCGATCTTTATTTCAGGCATGTTTGCTGTTGATATTTTTGCAGGTTGAAACATAACTTCAGTCTTCTTGATGCTTATTGTGAGCCCAAAGCGCTTAGTGGCCGTGGACAGAGAATCTGCAAGTCTTTGAAGGTCATCGTCTGCGAGGGTAATGATAGCAAAATCATCAGCATATAGGAGGCCATGAACACATGGTTTAGTGACTTTCGTCTTTGCCTTCAGGTGTTGAGTATTGAAGATACCTCCATCTGTCCTGTATGTGATTTGGATGCCTGGATCTGAGTCTTTAAAGGCAGAGAGAAGCATCATGCTGAAGAGGAAGCTGAAGAGTGTTGGAGCAAGAATGCATCCTTGCTTGACTCTGTTAGTGATGGGAACTCATCATCTTCACTGTCATTGACTAATCTTGTGTTCTTGCCATCGTGAAAGCATCTGATTATTCTTATCATCTTGTGAGGGATTCCAGTTCGGGGGAGTATGTTCCACAGTCCTGGGCATGACTCTGTGACGAACGCCTTGGTGAGGTCGACAGAGTTGATGTAGAGATCCATATTTTGTTCCTTACATTTCTCTTGGATCTGTCTTGCAGTGAATATCATGTCGACTGTCCCTCTGTTCTAGTGAAAACCACACTGGCTTTCTGGTACTGTCTCATCACGAAGATGGGTATTCAACCTGTTCAAGATGACCATGGAGAGGATCTTGCCTGCAGTGCTTGAAAGGGAGATCCCACGATAGTTGTCGCAGCTGGACTTGTCACCTTTGCCTTTGTACAGGTGCACTATTCAGGCATCTTTCAGATCTTGGGGCAAACAACAATAACAGGAAAAAAACACCTGTTCATACTCTGGCAAGAGATATCCTGTTTCATTCCTTTGTTTTTTGTTTTGTTGTTGTTGTTGTTTTGGTTTTTTTGTTTTTTTTTACAGATGATCAGTTTCAGTTTGTGTACAGTTTGTTGCTTGTCTGATCTGTCTTTTTGTGCATCTGTGTCTGTTTTTACATGTTGCAGTTGTTCTCAGATGCATGTGCAGGCATGGAGAAGATTGAATTTTTTTACTTGCCAGCCGGGCTAGTGGATTTTGAGATCTATTAGCCCGCAGATATTTTCACTAGCCCAACATGTTGCCCCCCAAAATAGTAAAGTTCTCTTTAAGATGACGATTAAAAATATTCAGCAAAATGCGGCATTGTTACAGCAAAGGTGGTCAAACTTTCTGCTGGAGACTTTCATCGGGGGTGGGGGGTGAACAGTGGGAGATCTAATAATAACACAAAGATGTAAAAGGCAAATGACTGATCTCAAAATTTACATGGATTCGCAGTGTAAATTAGAGTTCTTTAGCTTAATAGCTCTTTATTTATAATCTTTTTTTTTTTTTTTTGCTTACATAGGCAGAGTTTACTTTAGTCCAACTGGTCATTTGTTATGTTTTGCAAATTATTCATCGTCATCCCGCAATAGTTTTCTACTTTCATAAGTTCAGTCACTTGTAAAGTGTGAGTGAGTGTGAGGGAGAGAAAGAGACTGAGTATGAACTATTGAGAGAGAGAGGGGAGGGGAGGGGAGAGACACAGAGAGAGAGTGTATGTGTACATATGTGTGTGTAACACATGCGTAACACAAATAGTGAGAAAATGCCGACATTGGTGACACTTGGTAAGTATGTTCATTAAAATCAAGTCTGGCAGAACAATTGGCAGTTTTATACACAGAGATGGTTAGTTTGCAGTTTTTCAAAAGAAAATCATTTTGTTTCCATTGGATCACCAGTTACATCTTGTCTGTTGGCTAGGTCTGTAGTGGTACTGAACTATGTATCTGTTGGCTTTTGTTGATTGCTTGATGTGCGTTTTTTGTTATTGTTGTTTTTAGTATATTGTTGTTTTTTTTCAAAATTTTCTATTTGTTGTTAAGTATTATGTATCGTAAGTGTTTGTGTGTGTGTGTGTGTGTGTGTGCGCGCGCGTCTTTTTGACTCCAGCAGTTTAGTGTGAAGGGAAAAACACTGAAATATTTAATTCACCTAAACTGAAATGTATGCCCTGAGGGAGAAGTGAAGATAATGCAAGAAAAATCGTCAAAAATCGCCTTCTAAACTAGTTTCTTTGACGTATCAACTTACAAAGTGATGCATCAAATTTGCTCTTGCCTCTCAAATTTCTTTGCCATTAGCACACACATTCTCTTCCCCTCCACATCCCTTGATCGCGACAAGACTTATGTTGTGTTACTTTCTCTGTTTTCGTACCTAATTAAAACTTCTAACTGTATGTCCAAAATCAACAGATTGGGCAAAAGGTCACTGATCTGTAAACACTCGATCGTATCGCACCGACTCTCTTCACTGACAGGCCTACAAGAAGCAAGAGTTGCCTTCCCTAGATAGCCTTGTTTTTGCGCGAATGTTGGCAAACTCGATCATCGTAGACGAAATGAATTGGCAGATCAGAAAGTTTGAAAAATCGAAATAAATTATAACTGCAGGGGTAAGAATTATCACTTGCCCAATGGACTAGTAGTTTTTGATATTGACTCGCCTGACAGGTGTTTTACTCGCCTCGGGGGACCGGGCGAGTGGATTTTGCCAGCCCTGCATGTGTGTACATTTCTGTTTGCACAAACTATGCAGGTGGTAATTTGATCCTTAGTCTGCATACTCTGTCTTCAGTGGATGTGCATGCTGGACACTCACATGACTTAAGGATCTTTAGTGTGCATGAAATCCCTTCATGTGTACATGTACAAACAGTTGTACACGCCTGGGAGATAAGAAAAATCTATTCTTGACCCATGGAGTGGGAGGTACCCAGGCAGGATCAAACCCTAGACCTTCCAGTTAGAAGTCTGACATCTTACCCATTTGACTACCACACCTTTCATTGTACAGCTGAGAGATAGTGTTGTGTTCCAGTGAATGTTGCCTGGTTTATGGGTATTTTGTGGTGTGCATGAATAAAACATCAACGATGTATCAGGCATTTTTCAATTCATTCAGGTTGTGGGTGTTTTTTCAGGTTGTGGGTGTTTGTAGAAAAAGAACACTGGTAGTTATTTGGATGGGAGTTTTTCATTTGTTTCTTCTGGTTTTTGTGTGTGTGTGTTTGCCAGTTCCTTGAGTGGTTGGTTGGTTGGTTGGTTGGTTTTTCAGTTAATGTGTATAATATTAATTTCAGAGTATATATTTCAGTGTTGTGTCATTATAGTTGTTTTATTTTTTGTTTGTTTATGTGTGTGTTTAGAATTTTTGGGGTAGTTGGTTATTGTTTAATCTAGCATTATTCATCTACATTAATGTCAGTTAGTTTGAAAATTATATATTTGACTTGAACATTTTTATTTTGTTTTTGTGTATGTGTGTGTGAGATTTTTGGTTGATTTTTTTATTCTTAAGCTAATGCGAATAATATCAATTTGACAGTAAACGTGTATGTGTGTTGCAGTGATACAACGATCATCACATCCGTATAGCAGACAACGCGCAGACACCAGGTGGTTCATGCTTCACACATTTCCAGAAGGTGCCAGAATGTTTAACATGTCTGTAGACGCTCGCTTCTCACTTGGTCCTGCTGTTTTCCATCTGGAGCAATTAAAAGAGTGCGATGGCGTTGTAAAAACGGTGTGTCATACAGTGAAAAATGTGTGCTTTATGTGTGATAATTCAATTGAGAGAGCATGTTTAACATCAGTGTGTTCCATAGAAAATAGTGTCTGCAGGCATCGGGGATTCTCACGAACAAATTGTGATGACTTCATTAACTGTTTGGATCAACAAAACTTGTGTCTCAGTTCATCTATTTTTTCTTATAACTTCGCATGAATACTCGGTTTTGCTGAATGAATAAAAACGTTGCTGAAATGAAAAAAGAAATGTGGAATTTTAATATTGCTGAAATGAGAAGAGAACATGAAATGATGTATTGTATTTGGCATGGAAAGTTTTTTCTAAAATCCAAAGTGTTGTGGGTGGTTGTAAAATCAGTCTGTGAAGAAGGAAAAGCCAGGAGGGACTGGTATACAAGGGGAAAGAGGAAGGGCCGTATTTATTCTCTGTGAAAAATGGAGCGTTCCAGAAGAAAGAAAGGAAGAAATGATTGCCTGTGATGTGCTGGCATCAGCAGAGAGAGGTACAGCGAAATTGAAATGCATAAATCAGTTGTGTCAAGGTGAAAAGAAACTCCTCTCATGCCATGTTGTGGACACGGATATGTTTACGGAGACAAGACCCATGTGCAGTCTGTGTTAACAGGGACGTACAGGATGTGATACTGAACAACTTAAAACTGCTTCATTATATATGAAACATGACCAAAACTATTGTGTTGCAGAAAATCATTCTATGAATATAATGCATAGTGTGCTTCTGGTGTGAAAATCGTTACCTGTGGGATCAACAACAAGGGATAGATGACTTGTCCTGGGGAAGAACACTTCTCCTTGGAGAGGATAGTTGCCCTGGGATAGGGAAAGGACATGTGTCCTGGGATGGGGAAAAGACATTTTGTCCCAGGAGAAAGAATGTTGTCCTGCCATGGGAAAGGGACATTTGTCCTTGGAGAAAGAACATTTGTCCTGGCATGGGGAAAGATAATGCTTGTCCTGGTAGTGGGAAGGTCATTTGTCCAGGAGTAGGATATTTGTCCAGGATTAGGGATGAAGGATTTTTGTCCATGGTAAGGATGACAGGACAATCTCCTTGCATCAGTGTGACATCTTTGGGAAGATAGCAGTTGGCAAGATTCAACTGTTATTGATTTGTTTCTCCCTGTTGTTGGCCCTGTGAAGATTTGAACTATGAATGTCTTGTAGGTTTGATGCTAAGCAGATATATGTAGGATATTATTGTATCTCATGGAGAAGTTTGAGTGGAAGGTGTTTTCTGTGCCCAGAACAAGACTGAATTTAATTCAGAGATTATGTTGATGTACTGTCTGTATACAGTTTCGCAAGGCACAAAGTATTTGTGAGTTCTATGACTTTCTCTGAATATGTGTGTTTCTGTCTGTCCATGCTTCTGTGAATGTGTGCTCGCACAAACTTATTTTTATCGGAGAGACTGTAAATGAAAGTGACTGTATTTTTTTTTACCAGCTGTCCCATGATCAGTATACTCAAAAAGTGAACAATCCAAAAATTTCTCTTATCTATACAAAATGTCACTGTCTAGCCACCTTTCCCTTCTCTGCACACTCGTCAATACTTTGTGATTATATAAATGAAGTTGAAATACATGTAGGTCCCAAAATCATACTTAATTAAGCTATAAGCAACAGTTATTTAGCATCCTGATACAACTTAAGGATCTTTAGTTTCTTTGGTTTTGTTTTCGGCTGTGTTATGGTGGATAACTTAGAATTGGGTATGTGTAGGCAAAGTTGATCTTTTCCTTTACCTGATGATACCATTTTTTGTTTATTTATACATATGTATAATACCCAGTTGGTAATAAAGTAGTAAAATGGTATCTGAGATAAATGGTGTAACTATTTGAGTATGATCTCTATGACATAAGTTTCAGATAAATGCCCCAATCAAAGTTTTAGATAAGTGTCACAATCATTTGAGTATGATCTGTATGACGACCATTTGAGTATGATGTATGTGACATAAGTTTCTTGTGGGGTTAACAACACAGTCTTGGAAAAAAAGACTTGTTTCAGAAGCAATCAACACTTTTCTACGTGGCAGACTTCTAGTCATCAGATGATACTCCAGTGAATGACAGTGGAGAAATCCAAACAGAAGCCAGTGGCAGAATGATGGAAGTTCTGAATGCACAAAGAAAAACTAGGATAGGATTCAGACGCTAGAACAGGCAGCAACAAGCTCTGGGGAGACTGTAAGGCCCTGAAACACATCTGCCAATGGTGTAATGGGCAGTAAGCAACATATTTTCCATCAGACTAAATCGCACAGCGTTTTCCAAATTATGTTTCTCCCTACCTATGGTAAGCAAAGCAACTTAGAGGAAAGATAAATGAGTTTTGATATCTGTGATGAAAATTTCTGGATACAAAATTTCTATGGTAAGCGACTTGCTCATGACCATAGCTTGTCATACCATGAAAGCAGAGGCATTTGTGTCCCTTTAATAATGAAGTGAATTTAATAGCACCACATCTGAAATAACAAGCTTGTAAGTGCTTTACATTTTGCAGAAACTGTATACATAAAGATATGAAATCAATGATAAATCAATGAAATAAGCATGGTATGACACAGAAAGGAAAAGAAAACAGTACTGTATGGGTATGACATGAGAAGAACCATTATCATGTAAACGACTGCGCACACACCAATATGGGGAGATGCGCTTTGATGCTCCTTCTTCACTGCTTCAGCAGCATGTGTTAAAAATATTTTCTAATGGGGAAGAAAAACTGAGCAATGGTTAAAGAAGCAAGCTTACATTGTCTAATGGTGAGGCGCATGTGAATAACACTGAAAGAAGCAAGCTTACATTTTCTGATGAAGAGGGGAAAGTGAGCAGTAGCTAATGAAGCAAGCTAGGGGAAAAAGTGTCCTCATGACAATGCTTGAGGGGGGGGGGGGGGGGGGGGGGCTCTTTTACTGTAAAGAGTATTTCCACCCTCTGGAAATTCTATGCTAGAAATTTCCTCTTTCCTGTCTGTCTCCTGAAATTTCTTCTTTTCAACCACTGTCATTTTGTCTTGCTGGCCAATTCACCTGTATACATGTGTTTGATGAAGCCTTCCATATTTTCTCTTACTAAGAATGTTAGGATTGATGATTGGACATGTGTATTAACTGCAGTTTTTGCTTTATCGAGTTTATGGAAATATGTGCAGAAGCATTTTGGGGTAATTTAGGCTAGTTTTTATGTATGATTTTATGCACTTAGTTATGTTTTTATATTTGTATTCAGGTTTGCTTTTTTTAAAATTCCCATGGACTGGTCAACGCCAAGGGCATATCCTTAGATTATGTGCGCAAATGCATTGTTATGTGTTCCTAATTTACTTGTATGTTTTTTGTTTGTTTGTTTGTTGTTTTTTACAGGTTCAAAAAGGTGTTGGGATGGTTATAGCCCTGGAATGGTTCATGCTGCTATGTGTTTGTTTGTTTGTTTGTTTGTTTGTTTGTTTGTTTGTTTTTTACAGGTTCAAAAAGGTGTTGGGATGGTTATAGCCCTGGTATGGTTCATGCTGCTATGTGTTTGTTTGTTTGTTTGTTTGTTTGTTTGTTTGTTTGTTTGTTTGTTGTTTTTTACAGGTTCAAAAAGGTGTTGGGATGGTTATAGCCCTGGAATGGTTCATGCTGCTATGTGTTTGTTTGTTTGTTTGTTTGTTTGTTTGTTTGTTTTTTACAGGTTCAAAAAGGTGTTGGGATGGTTATAGCCCTGGTATGGTTCATGCTGCTGGCTGGGCTTGAAACGATAATGATAAAAAGAAAAAAGGGAAAAATAAAAGAAGTAAGAATATGGTTACAGAGCATGTAGTAGGATCTTTGTTGCCCTGGCTTGAATAGTTTGTGTGACTGATGTGGCAGTGTCAAAGACATGTGCTGCGCCTAGTGTTCTTCAGCATACAACCCCCCCCCCCCCCCCATCCTGCGCTGTCCTTTCGTTCCTCCATCCTTACCCAAAATCAAATGACAGAGGAACATTGATGTCTTTATGATTTCTCACAGAGCTGTCTGAAGTTCATTTTTACCATGAACAGACTCTTGTTCTGTATTGGTTATCTGATGGAAAACACTTTTTGCTCCCTGTTTTTCCTTACAGAGAAAAGGGTAGTCTAGTCCCTGCACAATTTTAGAAACTTTTTTTATTAGGAAGTATGTGGCAAATAACATGCTTTGACAGTAGGCAAAAAATGTATGAGAATTTAGAGCACATCAGCACAGTGCATCCTTGTGAGTCTTTTGATAATACTGTGAGGCAGTTATTTCTAGTTCAAGATAAATCACATCATGAATGTGGAATTTGATCACATATAACTATTGCATACAAATTGATCAGGGCTTGGATTTTAGAATGGTTGTGAAGGATCATTGCAGTTTAGAGATTGTTTACATAAATCAATGGCAGAAGTATTGAAAGTTTAAGACAAATATGTATTATATATTTATATTGTTTATTATTATTATTATTATTATTATTATTATTATTATATGCTGGGGACTCTTTCAGTATGAATAGTATCCCCACCTTCTGGAAGTTCTGTGCTAGAAATTACCTCTTTTCTGTCACTCTCTCTCTCTCTGCCCTGTTCCTTTGGTTTCTGTCATTTCCTCCTATCATTTTCTGCCTTACTGGTCCATTCATCTGTATGTGTTTGATAAAGTCTTGTGTACATATTTTTAGGATTGATAATTGGGTACATGTTTTAAATGCATTTTTGGCTTGAGGGAGGTGCGATATGCAGAAGCAATTTTAGGTAATTTATGTCTGTTTTTATATATATTTTGATGTCCTTAGGTATGCTTAAATTTGTATTCAGTTGTGTTTTTTTAAATCCCCTGTGCGATAAATTGGACGGAGTGGTCAACGCCATCGGCATGTCCTTAGATTATGTGTGTGAATGCATCGATATGTGTACTTAATTTTTTCTTTTTTTTTCCTGTTGAAGTTTTGTATGTTTTGAAGCGGTTATAGCCTCGATATGGCTCTGCACAGTCGGCTGAGCTTTAAACAAAAACAATTATTATTATTATTGTAAATTATTTTTGTGTAGTGGTATCCTCCAAACTTATTAGGTCTCACTGATCATTACAGTTACACATGATCAGACTTTGTAGTGGAGCACAGATAACTCAAGCTAGTAACAAGCAAGGTGACTGTCTTCCACTATGTCATTGCATAGTCCGCATCTTTCCTAGGCATATGTATTGGATGATTTCATGTTGCCATAATCCAGCCATTGACATGATTTACAGGATGTTTTTGAGCGTGTTTGATATTCTACATGTGTAAGTATACACATGATGAAGGTTCAGACACTGGCAAGTCTGCATACATGTTGGCCGGGGAGATCAGAAGAACCTTCAGCTTTTACTCAAAAGGCAGAGGTATCCAGCAGGATTAAACCTTGGACCTTTGGATTGGAATTCTGATGTTTAACAGAAGTGGCTGAACTCTTTTTCACTTCAACCGTCAGCATCGTCAGGTTTGAGGGTAGTCGCCGCAGTAGTGCCATATAACACTCCTCCTTTCATTCCGATCTTTTTTGACTTCTTTATGCTACTTCACAGATCCTCAAGCCACTGATTGTGGTGGTGTTCATGTAGGAGGTGGATGGTCTGCCTGGATTTCTTTTGGCCTCAACCTTTCCATGCAAAATTGTTGTCATTAGGGTTGTGTTTTTCTTTTGTTGATTTATGCCAGCAGCCGACATTGGACTGTGACTTCGTTCAAAATGCTTTCGTATGTTCTTCTATCTGTCCATATGACTCTGAGAGGTAATCTGTAGAACCATATCTCTTGAGAGGTAATCTGTAGAACCATATCTGTGAGAGGTAATCTGTAGAACCATATCTCTGAGAGGTAATCTGTAGAACCATATCTGTGAGAGGTAATCTGTAGAACCATATCTTTGAGAGGTAATCTGTAGAACCATATCTCTGAGAGGTAATCTGTAGAACCATATCTGAGAGGTAATCTGTAGAACCATATCTGAGAGGTAATCTGTAGAACCATATCTGTGAGAGGTAATCTGTAGAACCATATCTGTGAGAGGTAATCTGTAGAACCATATCTGTGAGAGGTAATCTGTAGAACCATATCTGTGAGAGGTAATCTGTAGAACCATATCTCTGAGAGGTAATCTGTAGAACCATATCTCTGAGAGGTAATCTGTAGAACCATATCTCTGAGAGGTAATCTGTAGAACCATATCTCTGAGAGGTAATCTGTAGAACCATATCTCTGAGAGGTAATCTGTAGAACCATATCTCTGAGAGGTAATCTGTAGAACCATATCTCTGAGAGGTAATCTGTAGAACCATATCTGTGAGAGGTAATCTGTAGAACCATATCTCTGAGAGGTAATCTGTAGAACCATATCTGTGAGAGGTAATCTGTAGAACCATATCTCTGAGAGGTAATCTGTAGAACCATATCTCTGAGAGGTAATCTGTAGAACCATATCTCTGAGAGGTAATCTGTAGAACCATATCTGTGAGAGGTAATCTGTAGAACCATATCTCTGAGAGGTAATCTGTAGAACCATATCTGTGAGAGGTAATCTGTAGAACCATATACAAGATACAAGATAGTTTATTTGTCCCAAAGGAAATTACGTTGCCAATCACATTACAAATTAGACATAAGATTATACATTATAAATTATAAAGGCATTAAAAACAAACAATTAATATTATCACATACATTATAATATCACATACTCTCGCATATCACAGCGCGCTGCTCTCACATAGATCAAGTGCCAATTATCACAATAAACATTAAAATAGTAAAAATAGAGTGCAGGTTAAGCATATAGATTTCAAATAAAATTACGAGTATAAGCGTTGTTAAAAGATAATATGGCTTTGGGTATGAAACTATCTTTGTATCTCTTTGTCCGTGTCATCAGTTGTCGTAGCCTACCACTCCTGTCAATTCGTCTTTTGTCAAACTCGCCCACAAGTGGGTGAGTTTTGTCATTCAGTATGTTAACTGTCTTGTCAGTCAGTCGTTTGTGGTAGGCCATGTCCAGCGTCTCATGTCTTTGTCCTGTCACATTTCCAGCTTTTTTGATGATTCTCTCCAGCCTTTCCCTGTCTCTCTCTGACACATTCCCACCCCAGCACACAACCCCAAAGAACAGCAAGCTGCTGATGGCAGATCTGTAAAATGAAGAAAGAATTTCAGAGTTTACTCTAAAAGATCTAAGTTTTCTAAGGCAATAGAGTCTTGGTTGTACCTTCTTAATGATAGAATCTGTGTTTTCTGAAAAGGAGAGCTTGTTGTCAAAGACGATGCCCAGGTACCTGTGCGCATCCACTCTCTCCACTTCCTCACCCTTGATGCGCACAGGCCCTGGGGCAACAGTCTTGGCTCTGGTAAAGTCAATAACAATTTCCTTAGTTTTAGATGCATTCAGTTCCAGATAGTTTTCTTCACACCAGTTCACAAAGTGTCTCACCTCTTCTCTGTACAATAAATCATTTTTCTTACAAATCATTCCAACCTGACTGGTGTCATCCGCAAATTTAACTAAAGGGCATGACTCATCCTTCTGTCTTCCATCTGCAGTATACAAAGTAAACAAAAATGGTGAAAGAACAGTTCCCTGGGGGGCACCAGTGTTGGTGTACAGCACATCAGATAGAACAAAGGGAACATGAGATGAAGCAGATGCAATAGGCAATGTGACAAATTGAGGTCTAAAAGTCAAATAATCAAAAATCCAAGATATAAAATTTTGAGGGATGTTCATTTTAGACATTTTATCAACGAGGAGATGTGGCTGGATGGTATTAAAAGCACTACTAAAATCATAAAACATCAGCCAAATAGAGTTGCCAGGTTTGTCCAGGTGACTATACACAGTATTTAAAACATACAAAACAGCATCTTCAACACTTCTATTCCTTCTATAAGCAAATTGTAAGGGGTCAACAAAATCAGAGACAAGAACAGACAGCCTATTCAATACTATTCTCTCACAGAGCTTCATGATAGCAGATGTTAAGGCTACGGGCCGCAAGTCGTTCATCTGCGTGACCCTAGGCTTCTTTGGTACTGGAATGATGGCAGAAGCCTTCCAGCATTCAGGGACCTTTTCTAGTCTGAAACTAAGGTTAAAGATTACTGTAAAGATATATGCCAGCTGATTGGCACACTGTTTTAAAAACTTTGGGGGAAACCCCGTCCGGGCCAGGGGCCTTTCTAGGGTTGCAACCTTTTAACAGACGACGCACCTCATTCTCGTCTGTCTCTAAGCTACTGTCATTGTCTTTCTTGCCCGTTGAAAATCTCTCACGGATGTTTTCATGATGAGAAGAAAAATCTTTACTATCACATCTACAATAAAACTTGTTGAGTTCATTGGCTCTGTCTTTGTTATTGGCAGGGTCTGGCTGTGCCTCACTTTGTCCCTTCTTTGCATACCCACTCATCAGTTTAATGTTGTTCCAAACTTTCTTCATGTTGTTACCAGCAAAGTCTTTCTCCACCTTTTTCTTGTACTCTTCCTTCCCTCTCTTAATTTCCCCATCAAGTTGTTTTTGCGCTTCCCTGCTTTTTGCCTTGTCCCCCTCCACAAAGACTTCTTTTTTATGTTTTAATGCTTTAACTATATCCCCTGTTATCCACGGCTTTGAATTTGCATACACTTTCACTTTCTTTTCTGGAATGGCAGTGTCAACACAAAAGTTAATATATTCAGTGGTGACATCTATGAGTTCATCAAGGTTGTCACTACTATGCACAAACATGTCCCAATCAGTACAGTCCAATGCCCCTCGCAGGGCCTCGCAGGCTTCTGTTGACCACACCTTGACGGTGCGCCGCTTGGGTGGTTCCCTCCGGACGACAGGTCTGTAGCGGGGGAGTAGCTGGACGATATAGTGGTCAGAGCGTCCAAGCGGCGCCGTAGCGACTGACTGATAAGCATCTTGGACATTTGCATAACACAAGTCTAATGTATTCTTGCCCCTAGTTGCACAAGTGACTTGTTGGTAATACCCAGGTAGATCTTTTTTCTTGAGGGTGCAGTGGTTGAAATCACCGGTGATGATTTTCAGTGCGTCAGGCGATTTCGAGTCAATGTCAGCGGTATGACACGCCAATGTGTTCACTGCTTCACGTGCGCTTGCGCTTGGTGGGATGTAGACCACTGTTACGATCACGTGGGTGAATTCCCTCGGCAAGTAGTACGGTCGAAAGCTGACTGTAAGAATTTCTATGTCAGGGGTACACATTTCAATTTTCACAGTTGCATTTTTCTTGTGACACCATTTTTCATTAAAATACAGACACACGCCTCCCCCCCTCTTTTTACCAGTGATTTTCATGCTTCTGTCCCCTCTTAATATAGAGAATCCATCAATATCAACATCCATCTTGCCTTGTAGCCACGTTTCTGTGAAACACATCAGACTACATGTTTTCAACACATTATCATATTTTACCCTAGCGTGTAGTTCATCTATTTTCTTATTCAAAGATTGCACATTGCTCATCGCTATTTTAGGGAGGATGGGTTTGTCCCCTCTCCTTTTATTTCTAGCCTTGACACCTCCTTTCTTTCCCGTTTTCCTAACCTTCATTTCTTCAGGTAGTTGAGACGTTGGCCGTCTAACCAGCGGCGATGACCGGAGGAGTAGAAGCTCGGCCATGTTGTATTGAATCTTGCTGCCGGTTGACGTGGAACTTGTTTCTTGGCACTCGGTCTCCGTTAAAAGCAGGCACACCACGATAAGACATACTAACACATTCCTTGAACAGTTATCCATCTTTCAGCAAAAATTTAGACGTAGAAAGTCACAACACCACGAGAAAAGCAAAAAGTAAGGGAGAGCATGAATTGGCCGTGTCGCCGCCAGCACAGCACACACACACTGAGAGGTAATCTGTAGAACCATATCTCTGCTGCTTTCATCATATTTTCTGTATGTCCAGACACTTTGCAGCCTTACAGCATTACTGGCAAAAACAGACTTTCTAGAATTTTGTGTGGAACGGCAGTTGGTATGTTCTGTCTTTCCAAATTTTGTTGAGTTGGATCTCTTTTTCAATGCAAGGTGCAGTGTCATGAATCTGCTATAAACATGTATTGCATACCACCATTGCCGAGGTACATCAGTTTCTGGAGACAGTTCAAGTTTGTGACATGGCTTAAGTTATTGACAGGAGCTTTAAGTTAAACTAAATAAATTCCGTGTATTTTTTAGAATTATTGTTTGTGCTTTTATCAGATTCTAAAAATCCATGGAATGAAATGATACAGTAGACAAATACTCACTCCTTTGTTCTGTTAGAATAATATTGATAATGACTGATTTTGAATATTTTGTAACTATTGATAATGATTGATTTTTAGTACCTGTTGGTGCACGTGTGAACATGACTATTTCAGCAGTGTGATTGAGACGTCTGTACGTACACCTTGCAGGTGTTTCTGAAGACCTATGTAAAATTAGAGTCGCCATGTTGGCATTGTTTATTGTATGATTAGTAAAAGTTAAGATTATAAAAAAAAAAATTCAAATTTTTTGGGCAGTTATGCTTGGTGAGACTGTTATCTGAATGTGTGAACAAGCACAAAGCCATGAAACCAGGGCATTGAAAGAGTATTATTCATCTCTGTATTGTACTGTTAATGGTTTATAAATGTCTAGTTGGAGGAAAAAAGACACAATTACTTACATGAATTAGATGATGTTGTTTTTTCTGTATCTTCTAGTTTTCTCACTTAACCTCTCCTGCTTCTCTCTTTCTCTTAGTCTCAACTTTTTTCTTCTTTGTTTAAATTTTATTTCCTCTGCAGTATCTGTATTTTCTGTTGTTTTAGTGCTAGTAAATAAGCAACTGTTTCTGTAGATATGTCAGTTGAACTGTGTGCTATGCCTTTTATATTGGAAAATAACATTTCATTTTTTTTCTTCTGTGAGTGAACATTAGATCTATGGAATGACCAGCCAAATCACAACTAGTTTGGAGTTTAAGTCCATCATGCTACAGACAATTCCATATGTGTTCCATCTAAATCTGCTAGTAATTATTTGGCAGATGCCTTGAGTCTGCCCAAAATAGTATGTGCTGGCAAGGTCTTGAAATGGAGAAGGGGACGGAGCAAAAAATCAAACCCTCAGCTGGCACCATCAGAATCAGAGCTCTAGACACTAGTACAAAAAAATAATATTTTAATAATGAGTAGCTCTCTTTCGTTATGTTTTTGAAAACTACAACCTTCCATCCATTGACAAAGAAGAGATGAGTGAATGTTAATTATTGACAGTTTTTAAGACCATGAAGGCATGTACAATGCAATTTGTTTATTTGATCATTTTAAAAAGTCACTTTTGACCAGTCCCATCCGCTGCTTAGTGCAGAACCTGACGTCTGATCTCAGACCTGTTTTGTTCTCACAACCCATCGATTGATGCTGATTGTCTAGTGTCTGTGTAACTGATACTTTGCTGTTGGAAATCTACTGTTGTATTTTCTTGTATTTATTTGATTTATTTATTTATTAGTTTTTGTCCACAATTGATTTTCCATGTGAAATTCAGATGGCTGTACCCAGTGAGAGTGGGTCGTTGCAGTGCAGCGCTATTCTCCACTTGTCCCTTTTGTTTCATGTTACCTGGAGAAGTGTGTGTCTGTGATGAGATGTGTGAACAAAATTCTCAAATTTTCATGGCTCTTAGTGTATGTGTGGATCTCTGCCAAATTTAACTTGAAGCTGTTGAAGAGACACATAACTTCATAAGTGAAAGTTTGGAAGGTGTGAAGCTTGGAGGTCTTGGTCACCTGGACCAAAAAGTGCCGAAAATCAGCAATTTCTTTTTATGATGGAAGGTTTGTAAACAGCACTTTTTCAGGAACTTTTGAAAAAAATTTTTAAGTCTGTACTCAAAATTGTGACAATTTCTCGTTGTCCTACGTATACATCAAATTTTTATTTCAACCGTATCTTCATCACAGTCACACTGATATAATACAAAATCTGATTGTCTTTAATAATTTTTTTGAAAATTTTTGTTAGAATGGCTTGAGCTTCTTGGCTTTTCTTTTTCTCTGTATCAGTGTATGTGTGAACAGCTCAGATCATGGGTACATAAAGTGTTACACACATGGCCAAAATTAAAATACAAGATATTGCACTCTAAGTGGTATAGTCTTGTTGTTTAGTGTCTGTAGGATGCAAGAAGGTGAAATAGCGAAAAGGAAAAATTGATTCCAGACTTTGATGGGCTTCCTGTCGGTGACCACAAATTCTTCTGCTCATAACATTGTGTCCCATTATTGTGTTTTCAAAGCACTGATTAAATTTGTTTGAAAGAAACAAGTTTACAATAAGAATCTAGAGACCTATATCAGTGTATGGATATATCATTAACTTTTGACTTTGATAAAATTAAGGAATTATAACTGTTAACTGAAGGGGACACCGCTATGCGCAGAAGAGTAGTTGTACATGTAGCCTACTTGTTTTCATTTTTGACAAACTCACTAAGATCTTTCTAGCAACTAGTTTGCACTGAAAAGCATTAGCTGTGGCTATGTAAATTGTCTTGAAATTTTTACCAGTAATTCAACAAGAACCTTGTACAACTAAATATTCAATTTTATCTTTTGCGCATAACGGGGACACCAAGACAGTTCAATATCTCCACAAAAACTCAGACCACACTGTATTACAGTTTCATTATATTTTATTGAACATTCATGTTGGCAGCACATTTTCTTTAATTAAAAATATGTCTGCCTCTTGAATATATTCTTGGAACAGACATTTTGACAATTTATTCGTGGAACACAACTCTGAGTCGTCAAGTTCAGAGAACATGTAGTGCCTCCCAACACGCTTCAGAAATCAGACCACGACACCTTCATCCTCCAGCTTGTCAATCTGGAACAAATACATAGAACACTAGCTCAAACCTTAACCTACTATAGTGTTGTTTATTTACTACCTTGGGAATAGAGATCAAATACATCAAATTCCAATATTGCCAACAGATAAATTGCTATTGACCCACAAGTAAGATGTGGAAGAGTTTAATTGTAGACAGTACAAGCAATGTTGTTAAAAGTAAAGACTTGTTAATGGAAATGCATGTATTGACTGAGGAAGAATGAATTAGGAGCAAATAAAATGAAAGAAGTGTTCTCTCTGTGTACGTAGTTAAGCGATATCAGGGACTGCGTGTGACAATTGTCTGAAATCTAGGTACTGTTAATTAACTGGAAGAATTCTTTGTGAACTGATCCATCTTTACAGTGCTGTACAGTGCATTAATCAGCTTAATTGAAACTTACCACTGCAACAAATATCTTTCTTTTAGCTGCAGCTACAGGCAGGATGTTAAACCGGGAAGGATGTGGTGTCTTCGTTATGCGCATCAGAAATTTTAGATGATTGACTTTCACACAATTTCTAGAACCAGCATATAAAAATTCTAAGCACAATAAACTACAATAGTTTAAAAACGTTATCAGACCATGCCACATATATATTAAAGTTGAAAAAGTTACACAAAAATGTAACCAAACAGACCTTGTTGCTTTGTTTGGCGGATCACACATTGCAAATCATGTAATCACCTGTGCTAAAATGTGTTTCATTGAATTCAGCCCCCATAAATGCCTTTGTATATCATAGAAGAAACATTTCTTACCTTTAGTGATGATCTAGCTCGATGGGCAGTAGCGTAGAAGTCTAAAATCTGAATGTTGTTGGTAAAATCTTATGCTCCTAACCGGTCTGCTTTGCTGGCGACACGAACGGGAAATGTTGTCGTGCTCGTTTTTAAGTGGTCTTCTAAGGCAAAACCTGCTGTGTCATAGCTTTATGAGCGCAAATGATGACGTGGACAGCAAATTTTCAACGGAAATTACGTCTGCTACGGCGCGTGAACACGGGTCTTTTGCACATAACGAGTGGACACGAACTTCATCCGACTAAAATAGAGTCCTCTTTTGCCGACATAATAATGTTTTTCTTGCTCAAAACGCACTGTAATGGTACACCTTCTCCATTTTCATGCAAAAAATGACTGGTCTTTGTTGTCAGTGGGTTTGTGTAGGAATGTGACGTCTGTAGTTGTTGACACGACCGAGTGACACGAACGTTATGCGTACAAGACCGATTTTTTTAGTGCTACTATGTTTCAGAACATAGTTTGCTGGAACAGTTTAATACACAGACTAGTGTAGGAACGATAAACCTTCATATTTTAGGCCTCCATTGCTTTCCTTTGTTGTGTATGAAAGTACTGGCCTGGGTTGAAGAAGTGCACTATCACCGTGTAACAAATCAGTCGCCATTTTTCACCATATTTTGTGTAAAAAAGGAACTTACAACCCATAAACACAAAACAATATTGTTGGTTCTATTCATTTGTATATTGTTCATTCTAAGTACAGTACTGTGTAGAATGCTTTGGTTTTATTAAAAACTGAATAGATGGCTAAACAATAAGCATTGTAATGTGGAGGTGCCAACTGTACCCATGATCTGAGCCGTTCACATGTGTCAGTGTGTTTACATGTGACACTGGAATTTGCTACAGAATTATGTCAGGGACAATTTCTTTGTTGCCGTGAGATCTTTAACGTGTGCTGATATTATCTTGCATTATTGGGTATGGGGAGTGGTTGAACAGTTTTTTTGTTTGTTTGTTTTTGTTTTATTTTTTGTTTTTGTATTTGAAGAACACTGAGACTGAAGCCGTGAAGGTGAATTGTGGAAGAAATGAAATATTAACCAAAAGGTACAGAATTTGTAGACACAAAGCCACTGGCAATTTTAGGTGTTATACTGCAGGGCAGTTTTTGTGCATATTTTTGTGTACTTGATTATGTTTATGCATTTTTTATTATTGTCTTCCTGGTGATATATTCAGTAGAATGGCCAGCGCCAGAGGCCTTTCTTAAGGTATTTGTGTGAATGCAACAGTATGTGTACTTAATTTCCTTTTCTAGATTATCCATGGCATCGATAGGTCTAGATGTGTGTTTTTTAGAGGTGGTTATAGCCCTGATATAGTTCTGAATGGTCAGCTGGGCTGTAAAAACTAGTAATATTGAAATGATGATAATAATGATATGATAATAATAAGACTAATATTAGTAATGTGCTTGGTTTTTACCATTGGCTTTTTTAAACTTGGGAGTTGTTTATAAAATGGTGTTAGTCTTGATATGGCTGTAGTGGTTGGCTGGACTATATGCAGCATAAACTAAACTGAACTGAATCCTGTTTTTCTGTTTCATTTATATTTTATATGAAGAAGATGTGGCAGGCAAATTTTCCAGCAAACTGCCAGTTTGATCTGAATACTTTCCCCACTTCCTATCCTACTCATGACAACTGACTGCGCACATGACAAGCTATTCAGGATGTGCATCACACAGACGCTTCATGTCCAGTATGTCAGTGAACACAGTAACCTTGGATTGATAGACAGTAGTAAGAAACACTGGGGATGGCTAGACAGCACAAAAAGCCTCCCTCAAGCAAGTTTTTTGGCCCTAAATTTCTTTCACTCTATGGTGTTTGGGTTGCATCCAGGTCATGACTCCTGGATGCTTTTCTGTTATCACCACTTTTTATTCCACGTAAATTTGAACCTGTGCCTCCATGGTGGTCAGTGTCTCAAGGCCAAGTCATCTTTGGATGTCTTAACCATGTAGCTATGGACACCAGCAGCTTATAGGGAAATTTTAAGTCTGTGATTGTGGAAGTAAAGTCTCATTTGTTCCTCTTTGACTAGATGCTGCTGGAACTGTGTCTTCTGTCTGTGTTAAAAAGCCCTGTAAGATGTTATGGAGTATGTATATGATGATGTACACGTAGATCTTATCTTGTGGGCCAGCAAAATGTCAGCTGAAATGATGTGATGTAGAGTTTACTGTACAGATCTTTAAAAACTCCCAGACAGAACCCAGATTTCACCTGGATTGTTGGGCTAACACTGGAGTGTCGAATTAACAAAGTTGATTATCAATTAATAACAAATAAGAATTGTTTATTTTTAGAGTGGTTGTTGTTTATTTTTAGAGTTGTTGTTGTGGTGTATGTTTGTGTCTACGTGCATGAGTGCAATCCACAGAGATCTACAAATGCATATTGTGCTCTGTGTGCATGAGTGCAGTCCACAGAGATCTACAAATGCATATTGTGCTCTGTGTGCATGAGTGCAGTCCACAGAGATCTACAAATGCATATTGTGCTCTGTGTGCATGAGTGCAATCCACAGAGATTTACAAATGCATATTGTGCTCTGTGTGCATGAGTGCAGTCCACAGAGATCTACAAATGCATATTGTGCTCTATGTGCATGAGTGCAATCCACAGAGATCTACAAATGCATATTGTGCTCTGTGTGCATGAGTGCAGTCCACAGAGATCTACAAATGCATATATTGTGCTCTGTGTGCATGAGTGCAGTCCACAGAGATCTACAAATGCATATTGTGCTCTGTGTGCATGAGTGCAGTCCACAGAGATCTACAAATGCATATTGTGCATGCATACAACACTGTGGGAGAAACTAGACTGTGTGAAATCACATTAGGTTTTTGTTCACATCAATCAGCTCATTGTAATTGGGCAGTCAGTGAATTCATTATATAAACTGATACCTACTCAGTACAGTTATGCTGTCTGAATGTATTATGTCAACCATAAATGTTGTCAGATGATTCACTACAGATCTTAGTTTAACAGTTAGGCTGTCTGAATGTATTATGTCAACCATAAATGTTGTCAGATGATTCACTACAGATCTTACTTTAACAGTTAGGCTGTCTGAATGTATTATGTCAACCATAAATATTGTCAGATGATTCACTACAGATCTTAAGTTTACTCATACGGTTGGTTTTCACTTTGTGTGCTACTGAAAACGTGGATCTGTTTGTTTCTCAGGAGAAAAGTGGATAAGCAAATTGAATGGCACTTTGTCGTTGTCACATATGTGCTCATAATCAGGTAATATAATTGTATTTTTGTGAGTTCTGAGCATGTTTCTTGCAGCATCACGAATTTGTAAACATGTGGATTTCTTTTCAATCTCTTTTCATTTCCATTAATTTAGAAGTCTAAACATGTGGGTTAAGAATATTTTTTTCTTTTTCAATGTCTTTTCAGTACCATTTATAAATCATAAAATGTAAATGTGAATTTTTTTTTTTTTTTGGGTGGGGGTGGGGGAGTGAGGGGCAGACTGCCTATTTACCATAGGCAGCTGGCAAGTTTAATTAAGTTTGTGCTGTTCAGTTTAAGTATCTGGGGTGGGTTTTTTTTTGTTTTTTTGTTGTTGTTTTTTTAAGTTAATCTGTTGTCCATGTGTGTTCAACTTCTACATCCAAGATATTTAAAACAGAAACTCCACAGAGGATGACATGGCGCCAGTGGAACAAACAGGGATTAGGAAAGTTAATTGTAATCATGTAGGATGGTGATGGTCAGTTTGTTCTGATAAATCTGTTCATCACTTGTCAGTGAACAAGAGAGCTGGAGCCCATTTGTGGTTTTATTTTGCTCTCCCTTTCTCCACTTGTGTGGCATGGGATTTTGCTAGTTTATGTATTTCCTTTCTTGTGAATTTGGTCCATGTTTGTGTGCTTTATTGATGTTTGTTTGTGTGTGTGATGATAGAAATACCTACAAGGCCTGTGTTCACACAATAGAAATACCTACAAAGGCCTGTGTTCACACAATAGAAATACCTACAAAGGCCTGTGTTCACACAATAGAAATACCTACAAAGGCCTGTGTTCACACAATAGAAATACCTACAAAGGCCTGTGTTCACACAATAGAAATTACCTACAAAGGCCTGTGTTCACACAATAGAAATTCCTACAAAGGCCTGTGTTCACACAATAGAAATACCTACAAAGGTCTGTGTTTACACAATAGAAATACCTACAAAGGTCTGTGTTCACACAATGAAATACCTACAAGGTCTGTTTTACACAATAGAAATACCTACAAAGGTCTGTGTTCACACAATAGAAATACCTACAAAGGTCTGTGTTTACACAATAGAATACCTACAAAGTCTGTGTTTACACAGTTCTGTTTTACTTTGAAGATGGAACTTATCTGTTTTAAGAGCAATGTAATGAAAAAAAGAAAAACAGTAGGATTACTAGGAAAGTTTGCAGAGAATAAAAGACCTGTGTTTTCTTATTTCTGTTCTAAATTGAAAGTACCGTTTATTTGTTATGAACTAGTTTAGTCAAAATGGAATATAAAAATTTTGTCATTCATACATTTTTGAATAGCTGCAAACTGACATCATGTTACATATAATTTGTTTGTTTAGCTGTTAATCTTCTTGTGTATCGCTGTCATTCATTTTATTTTATTTTCTAAGCCTATATCAGTATCAAATGAAATACTTTGTTATCAGCATCCATGCTTCAGATGACTGAACTGTTGTCGTGTTCATTTCAAGTGATTGCAAACTTGTGTGCATGAAATTGGCATTGCACCATTTTGTAATTTACAATTTAGGGGAGAATAACTACATTGTACTGGAAAGTTTTGAGCTGAACGATTAATAATCCATACCTGAAATATAAATGGTTGTAGACTAATTAATTGTGTGATATAAATCAGCATTACAGTATTAACAGGAAGGCGATTAACAACAGCATATTGCAGAGTGTGTGTGAAATTATGGTCCAGTTCTGAAGAGTATGTGTGATGTTGCATGAAAAAAAACAAAGGAAAGTGTGCTGTCTGTTTTCTTCAATCTGACCAGTTATCTTGGACCATTATATTTATTGGTTTAGATAGATTTCAAGAAGATGGAAGACAGAATGTCTGAAAAAGGCATTCCTTACTACCGTTAGATTTTATTTCAACCATTGCAAGTCCTCAGATGGAGGAAGCCTTGTCTACCTGCACTCACCTCACCTGTCAGCGTCACGGGTTCGGTGTTGGCCACTGCACATCTGGGTGCCACCTTCTTCCTCCAGTTGTTGAATAAGGAAGTGAAAAATAAATATGTAAAACAGATGAATAAAGAATTACATGAATCATAAACAAATAAGCAGTTGTAAGGATGAACCAATGAATGAAATTAAACTGAAAATTATTGTAATTGTGAGGGTTTTGTTGTATGGGTCACCATGCTAAATATGTTGACCGTTTTAGATCTGATAGCTTAAAATCTCATGTCTTTAGTTACTTCTATCCTGCAGCATAAACATTGGCTTACTTGCTGTCCATCTTAATGCTCTTGTCGTTCTGGTGATGTCAGTGTTTCAGAGGCCTTGTTCCACTGACCATTCCAAGACCTTGCCAGCACACAGGGTTTTGGACAGATTGAGAGGGTTTGTCAGAGAACTTCTGGCAGATTTGGGAGGAGCGCATATGGAATTGTCCAAGCGCAGTGGATCCTTGAACAAACTCTAGATGTCTAATGAGATCTAACACACTGACTTTTAGTGTGTCTGTGTGTACACACGCATATGTGTTCATGTTCATCAGATTGGGTTGGAGTTTTAAATATATATGATTAGTGAAACATATTCCTGGAAAAAAAAAAGCACAAAATTGGTGAGTTTTTTACAACTTGACAGAGTAAAATGTGAAACATACTCCTGAAATATGAAGGAAATTGGCAAGTATTTTCTTAAATATAAGGGAAGTCGGCGAGTATTTTCTGAAATATGAACAAAGTTGGCAAGTATTTTCTGAAGTGAAGGAGGTCAGCGAGTATTTTCTGAAATATGAGAGTATTTTCTGAAAAATGAAGGAAGTCCGTGAGTACTTTCTGAAAAATGAAGGAAGTCGGCGAGTATTTTCTGAAGTGAAGGAGGTCGACGAGTATTTTCTGAAATATGGAGGAAGTTGGCAAGTATTTTCTGAAACATGGAGGAAGTTGGCGAGTGTTTTCTGAAACATGAAGGAAGTTGGTGAGCATTTCACATCTTGACAGCGTGCGATGAAGACCTGCCCAGCCCTCTTAGATAATCTAGGACAATTTTCCCTGAGGACTGCTCACCCTGTGGACAATCAATCCCTGTCCCTGTCTGTTCATTGGGCACATTTTTGTTACATGGTTTTACTGTCTTGAGTTGACAACTAGCTTTTCTGTGTATCACAGAGTTAACCAAATGTGCAATGGTGGAAGTAGAAGGGCTCAGAACAATGCACAAAATGAGTCAGTTAACCTTTTGGTACGTCAGGGGAAATGCCAGTCTGTGCATTAATCTTTTGATTTATGTATGTCCGCGCTGCTGATTTTGTGAATGAATGAATAGACAGTTGGAAATACATTGTAGTATTGTGTGCTTTGTTTTGTTTTGTTTTTTCATCGTGTGTACAAGTTTTGCCCATAGCGTGTATGTGTGTACTTCTGTTTTTTCCATAGTGTACTCATGTACCCTCTTTTCTCCGTAGTGTATGTGTACTGTGTTTTCTGCATAGTGTGTGTACTGTGGGTTGTTTTTTCATTGTGTGTTTTGAGTTTTCTCCGTAGTGTGTGTGTGTGTGTATACTGTGTTTTCTCCATAGTGTGTGTGTGTGTGTATTATATACTGTGTTTTTTCCATAGTGTGTGTGTGTGTGTTATATTTCTGTGTTTTCTCCATAGTGTGTGTGTGTGTGTATATTATATACTGTGTTTTCTCCATAGTGTGTACTGTTACCTCCATAGTGTCCTTGTTTGTACTATGCTTTCTTCATATTGTGTCTGTATGTACTGTTTTCTTCATAGTGTCTTTATTGCAACATGTTTTATTTATAGTGTGTTTGCACCATGGTTTTTCTATAGAGTGCATGTATCATTGTATTTACTGTGTTGTCTCCATAGTGTGTTCTGTGTGCTGCATTTTCTCTATAGTGTGTACATGTGTACTGTGTTTTCTCCATACATGTATTGTGTCTTCTCCATAATGTGTTTTGTGTTTTCTCCATAGCGTGTATATGTGTAGTGTGTCTTCTCCATAGTGTATAGGTATATACTGTTTTCTCCATAATGTGCACATGTGTACTATTTTTTCCCATAGTGTGTACGTATGTACTGTGTTTTCTTCGAGTGCATGGTTGGAAATAAATTGTAATGAGTGTGCGTGTGCTGTGTTCATTTTGAGTGCAGAGTTGGGAATTGTAGGAATTGTAATGTATGTGTGTGTTCTGTGTTTGTTTGTCATCTGTATGTCGGTCTGATGTCTAATTGTTGTCCTTTTCTCTTAGCCTGTGCTGTGTATGTTATCCTTTGAATGTTAACTCTTTCACTTCATCATCCTATCAGCATCTTGTAGGAAGTTGGTGGATATGTTGAGGAATGTAAAGGTTAATGCCCTGTTTATGTCCTGTACTGTCACTCAGTGTACACTTGTCCTTACGTCTTTTGTCTTTTGTGCGTACATTGTGCGTGCCAAATAATGCACACATCAATGCAATTACTTAAAAAGTCTTCAGAGGTATGTATATAATATGTGTATATAAAACTACATCATTTTGCTTTCTTGAGGAGCGATATACACTGCAATATTACTTGTCATCCTTTGTGGGTGTCTCCTCTCCACTGGGAACCTCTTTGGAGTGATGTTCAATATTTTCTCCGGAGCGGCTTTGAATTTCTGGCTTTAGCGAGTTTTTTCCCCAGTTTCTAATGCTTTAGAATAATCCTCATAATTGTTTGGTATTCTTTTGCTGAAATCTTTTTAATCGCTATGACTTTTAGTATTTCAAAATACACAATTGCAAATGGTTGATTTTTTTTTCATTTAGTTTTACTTAATACTGAAATCAAGCTTTTTGGAAAAGCTGTGATCATTAGTATTTCGATATATATAGTTGGAAATGGTTATTTTCTGCTGGAATTCTAGCTTTCTGGAAAAGCTGTGATTTTTAGCATTTCAAAATATACATTTGCGAATGGTTGGTTTTTTATTTTTGCTTTTAGTTTTACTAAAATTATCTGGGTTTGTTGCTTTACCTGTGATCTTTTTTTTGTCTGTTGAAAATCTCTTTGGAATATTCATGAACTTTGGTGTATAGTATATATCACTATGATGGTGAATTGTGGGTTTTGTTTTCCTTATGATGAAAACATTCAACTCTTGAGAATGACACAGATCTTTTGGCTTTAGATGTGTGTATCAGTGGGAATGTTGGATTGTTGGATTTTTTTTCTTTGTCTTGCTGAAATTTGTAGCTGTTTGGAATAGTTCTGATCTTTAGACTGTAGAAATAAGATAGTGATGTTGCTGGGTTTTTTGTCTTTTCTGTATGTTTTTTGTTTTTTTCTGAAATACTTGATTGTACGATTTTTATAAAGACCTGTGTACATGTATTGACATTTGCTCTGTTTTGCTGACCGGAGTGAACAAGAGCATTAAATGTCTGGTCATAGCTTTCATGTGGTTTGCTTTCCAGCTTCTTCTCGCTCCCAGACCCTCTTTTTCCAGGTGTACCCAGCACCTAACCCATTCACATTATTTTTTTTAATGATACCCACTCCCCCATTTCCCCTGTTTCCCCATCTTGTCTTCACAAAGAGTCTGCATGAAAGATTTTGCTGAATGGATGATGACTGACAGAAGGAATGAAACGTTGGTGTATCTGATCGATATCACAACTTGATGTATTTACTTGCACATAAGACAAATGGCCTCAGGCAGAAAATTCACCTGCGTTCAATATGATTACTAGAAAATGTTTCCCAACAAAATGACTGAGTGTTTAATTTATTTACACATGTGTATAACACTGTAGGTTACCAGTCTCACACAAACCAGAGACTGTGAAAGATGTTCATTTGACATGACAGAATCCTGTGCGATTATTGATTTTTGTTAATTTATGAGAGAAATACTTGGTTAGATTGTTAATATGTTCACTTGACAGAGCAAAATCCTACTCAGTTATTTTGCTAATTTGAAAGGAGAAGGGCTTAGGTTTGACTGTTATGTTCATTTGTCAGAGCAAAATCCTGTGTGATCATTTCGTTAATTTGACAAGAGAAATACTTGGTTAGACTGTTCTTTATAATTTATTGACAAGGCGAAACCAAGCGAAATTATTTTAATTGTCAGGAGAAATCCTATTTGCTTAGTTCAGTTTTTAGCTAGAAGCAGTAATTGTTTTCATTTTCAGTGTTGATCTGTTGAAGATGATAGATTCAGACTGACATGAGGTGACCTGTTTTTCAGGTAGACATGAAATGGGGGGGGGGGGGGGGGGATGTGAATGACCATTTAAAAATTGCCCTGGGTATTCAGGAAGGTTTCCGAACTTTGTATCATTAGATTTTTTTTATCAGAACTTTGTAGGATTTTTTTTTTGTTCTGTTAGTTTTGTTTTGTTTTTGTTTTTTATATTAAAACTTATCAGATCAATGCCGAGAGTTAGTCAAAAGACCACCTGTAAAAAAAAAATTTTTTTTTAAACGTACATGACCCAGAAGTCCAGTACATGACCCAGAAGTCCAGTTTTGTCAGCTCAACCACACTTTATTGTCAGAGTAACTAATGGGGTAGAAGCTGTATTTTAAATTTTGGTTCTTGTGTTTGTAGGTGTGGGGAGGGTGTCATATAATGACAGAAAAAAAGAACTGGACATTTTTGTCCAGCAAGTATTGGTTAGCTGTTTACAGGTGGGTCGACATTTTTGTCCAGCAAGTATTGGTTAGCTGTTTACAGGTGGATCGACATTTTTGTCCAGTGAGTGTTGGTTAGCTGTTTACAGGTGGATCTTGGGCCATATTTTGATCAGATGTGTTGCGTAACAAGAAGACATGGTTCATTTTCACCATGTTTTGGATTTTTAGAAAAGGAACTGTTTTATTATAAGTTCTGTTAAATCGCTTTTAAGGACAAGAAGATGTGGTTTCAGAAATTTAGACAACATTTTGAGTGGTTGATTGTTAAGTATTACCATGATTCTTAAAGGTCATGCATGATTCTGTAAACATAGACATGCCTAAACTTAACGTTATTGCGATCAGAAAGAGGAAAGATTGTTGATATGGCTTGACTGTTTTTGAAACAAAACAAAAATGTTTACACAAGATTTTGGTAGAGTTGTTTGGATTTGAATGTGATGAGCCAAGTTAAGCGGGCTTGGTTGATAATGATCAACATACTATTTGCGATTTCTTTTGTTTAGATTATACATTGTGTTTTTTTAACCTTTTGACTTTTCAACGCCTGTCTGCGACTTTCTTGCAGGATTCTGGTGGAGAGGTTGAGGGAGTCCAAGGGTTAATTGGGGGGGGGGGGGGGGGTCCGAAAATCACGACTGTCGGTGTTTGTACACGTCCACCTGTGAAACTCATTGGAACATGATTTGATCATTTTGATGATAACTGTGTGGATGTGTTAGTGGTTTATTCTAGCTGTCCACCTCTTTCAATAAAGTCGTGACATCTTGACTGACTTTGATAGTGTTATGTGATTGTATGAATGATGTTTTGAGTGGTGGTGTATGTCTGAATAAGATGTTCCATGATGACATAAAGGTCAAGATTTTCTGAGGTTATAGAAAAATGAAGTGGTAGAGGCTTCAATTTTTGTTTGGGCTAATACTGTGAAGACTGATGGTTATAATGATGTTGCTTTACCTTTCCCAACCATGAGCACAAGTACCCTGCCACAGTTGGACAGGCTGGACATTGAATGCAGACTCTGACTCGAGCAGTTAGATTGGAAGGCCGGGGTTTTATCTCTATTTACCAGTCCATTGGAAGGCCGGAGTTTTATCTCTATTTACCAGTCTATTGGAAGGCCGGAGTTTTATCTCTATTTACCAGTCCATTGGAAGACCGGAGTTTTATCTCTATTTACCAGTCTATTGGAAGGCTGGAGTTTTATCTCTATTTACCAGTCCATTGGAAGACCGGAGTTTTATCTCTGTTTACCAGTCCATTGGAAGGCCGGAGTTTTATCTCTATTTACCAGTCCATCAAGCTTCTGAGTAGTGTATACGCTGTTATAGGCTTTTACCCTTCCCACACTCCACTCTCTTCAATTCTCCTCCTATGTAGTCATCCATGCTACCTTGCGTGATTTGATCATCTTCCTTCTTCTGTTTCTCCCTTAAATCCATGAGGAGTTATTAGAGTACCGCACTCAAAGAACTGTTTACCAGATTCTTCCAGCTCTCTCAGTTGCGTGTCAAAGTGTGGGTGTCTGTAATGTTTTCTCTGTCCATTCTGCAATGTTGTCCGTCCATCTTTTATTGTGGTCGGCCTATGTTGTGGTCCTGGGTGACCCAAGCTGCGACTGATCCAGTGCGGTCTCCGTATTTTGTCTTGACATACGGCTTGTCTTGGGCAAGTCAAACCTGGTGGGCCTGATCCCTCTCCAGGTCGGATTTCCATTTGTTTAGTTTACTCCTCACATGTGGCAGGTAGTACTGGGTTATATGGTTACCAGCAGCAGAGAACGATTTCTGACTTTCTTCATCTTTCCTGGAATCAAAATCAAAATGACTGCCAGCATTCACAGAACACACAAAATAGACTGAGAAGCGCATTGACTACGCAAAACAATACAGGCACAAACTGGCCTGTCAGGAATACGTTAAAGAGCGGACACATCAAAGACTAACAACTACAGAACTAGCGCTCTCATCAGTCACGCCAGCAAAATCCTGCTCATCATAATACTGAACAATGAGACAAAAGTGGAAGAGGAGCAGTCAGACTGTCAAGCAGGTTACATGGCCGGCAGAGGAACGATTGACATGTTATTTGTTTTACAAATCATTACTGAGAAAATCAGACATAGCCAGCAAGAGATCTTCATTACTTTCAGTAACTACAGCAAAGAGTTTGACCGTGTCATACACCATCATCTTGTTGATACCATGACGAAGGTAGACTTCCCCGAACATCTAATTTCTCTTCATTGCGGCTAATGACCAGAAAGCAACAGTAATATGACATGGAACAGCCAAAACTGAATATTTTAGCATCAAAAAAAAAAAAGGAGTCCATGAGGACTACATATCCACACTTCATCTCTTTAACATATACACGGAGCAGGTGAAAACAGATATTGAAGACATTTGAATAAAAAGTGGCGACTGAATATCACAACTCTACGATATGCTGATAATACTTCACTTATGTCAGACAATATCATTAGCATGAAAAGAATTCTGTACAGAGTATACACAGCAGGCAAGAAGGCAGGTCTACATCTAAATGCCAAGAAGCCGAAAGTAATGCACCTAGAAGAAACAAGGTCAAGCATATCTAGATATTCAAATCAACAAGACTGTGTGAGAAAATGTGAGTGATATTAAATATTTAGGCTCAGTTAAAGCTCATGATGGCAGCTGTACTGAAGACATCAAAATAAGAGTAGGAATGGTAAAACAAAATGATCCAACTGAATAACATTTGGTAAGACAGAAGTATGCCAACAGCCTTTAAAATCAAAATTCTTAAATGTTTTATCTGGCCAGTAATGCTATATAGCTGTGAAACCCTGGACATGTAGAACAGCAGATGAAAATAGATCGGGGCAGCACAGACGTGGTTCTACTGGTGGTATCTTACAGTCAAATGGAGCGATAAAAAACAACAACAACAAAACATGAGAACATTCTAAATGCACTCACAGTCCAACTTCAACTGCTGGCAGAAATCAACGAAAGAAAAATGAATGCAACCTACAACACCAACACAACTTTAATAACAACACTTTTACCAGCTGATGTCAAAAGAAATCCTGGCAAACCAACCACTTGTTATATGAACAACATCAACATCAGTGCTTTGAAGTTCTATGATGTAGCACAGAAAAGTCAAGACCAAAGTAAGTAGAAGTGAGTTGTGACGTCAGAGGTGGTGGTTACCGTTGAACACGATGATGACCACAGGTGACGGGGTGATAAAAGACAACACAGCACAAACAACTCTAAACATGGGAGAATAGGGGGGGGGGGGGGGGGGATTAACAGAAAACGGCTCATCATACGAAAACGACGTAATACAAAAATACTAACCGTTAATCACAGTAGGCCAGCAGGCAGTGAGCAAGTATTCGGTAAGTTTGTAAGAAGACGTAGATTTAACAACAAAATTTTGTATGGAAATCCGCACTGACAAGATCCAACTGATGGCCACTCACCACAACAGACAACCCTGCCACTACCGATATATAACCTTCCATGGACTGAAGCCAGGCATTATTCAACAATTCACTTGCCTGGGGTACACCAATAGCAATTGCAATCCAAGACAGAAATGGTCTCAAAGGCAGCCAAGACAATAACATCACTTCCAGCGTGTCAAACCATAAACCCCCCTTAGCAGTTTCAGTTTCAGTTTCTCTAGATGACGTCTCCGCGCTCGGAACGAATTCCATATGCACTAACGTCACAGGTGCCATGTGTATGGTGATCGTGGCACAAGCCTGAAGCCTGCACATAAACCCATGAGCTGGCCAGGTCCTGAGGCCCTACCTAGACTGTTTTACTTAGTCTATATTTTATACTGGTAATTTATCAGCCTATTGCTGGAATAATCTTGGTCACATGTAAATGACATGTGTGTGTGTGTATCTTACCTTCAAACAAAGGAACATACATATAAAGTAAATGAATACGTAATTAAAGGTCTTAATCACAACACAACTAGCTATTCTGTATAAACTTGTCTCACATGACCGAAACCCCCCACCCTCCACCTTCCAGTCAATGTTCAAATGCTCGGCTGTCTATCAACTAGGTGAGGACAACACCCTTAGCATGATGAGAATTGTTACCGTCCAAGCACGATGCGCCACAATCGTGGCTTCATTCGTGTCTCCCGCTGAATACTGTTCTATCTATAAAACGGATACAAATTGACCAATCAGAAGGTTTCTTTGGCATTAGGCCTACCTCTGCCTTCTTCCTTTCACACGGTCGCCATTTTGCTGTTCTTCGATTGATTTCTATAAGTTTTTCAACAAAAATGAGTGAGATTGGGACTGACCGTGAGGTTAACAAGTTGGGACTCTTGTTGACAATAACTCTTGCAATGATTATGAGGTAAATATGGCTTTGTTTTTGGTTCTAAATGAACAAGACAGGTTCGAGTACACGATGAAGGGTATTTTTAGCACATCAGACAGATCTAGTAGACGCTGGTTGTCAGTCTAGATCTAAATGACTCAGCAAACTGCAGCGATGGGCAGCCGAACTTCGAAGGTCTGCTGCCCCTTCATTATCAGCTTCTAGACCTCTGGACTTTAGATTGGATAAGATTTAAAACTCGCACTGCTAGGCAAGTTTAGCAAGAATCAAAGTGTAGATCTAGATAGGACTACTCTAGTTAAGGATCGCGAGGGACAATGGATATTGGTCACGTAGTAGTGTCACATCTCCCGATATGTGTACACCCACACAACAGTCTTGTTGACAGATGTTTGACAGACAGCTCAGTGACTACACACACACACACACACACACACATTACACACACACACACACACACACACAAGACACACGTCATCAACATGGCGATGGTAGCCACCTAAAAAATTTTCTGTGCTGCGTGCCATCACACTAAAATACAGCCATGACGAGAACGAGATGTCTACGGTCGGGATCCTGTGCCCTTATGAAGTCGTCAACCTTTTCTGACGATTTCGCCGATAACAACATCACTGATGGAAAGAAAAGTTCAAACGTCGCTGCGAAGGCTGTCACCGCTTCGCCAGATGCGAAGAGGAGCACCGATGCCGGCCCAGGGACAGATCTCCGCAACGACTCCATCAGTGAGTTGAAATCGGTTAGGCCCTATAGTCGCACTATCCGACCGTATTCAGTCTCTAGAACGATTTGTGACTGAACATATGCAGGGGATGGGCAGTGGGGCGCTGAATAGCGGAAGGACGCTGCCAGTCTGCGTGTCGGTTGGGACGCAAACGGACCCCAACCACGCAGACAAACCACAACTAGGTCCTTCACCGCTGCCCATCTCTTACGCGGAGGCAGCCAAACGGGTGACTACACCACCAGTCACCTCAACAACCCCGTCTGGATCTAGGCCTACTCCTTTGGCGTCAAGATCGTCAAAACAACGGAAAATCAAACGATCTCCTGAAAGGCGGACCAACATCACGCGCCAGGAAAATGACGTCAAACCTGTTACGAAAATACCACCAAAAGAACAGACCGACGGAAAAGCTGCCTCTCGCGTCAAATCTAAGATCTTACAAAAAGAAAAAGTAAACTCTGCACTACCAACAGTTCTTCTTGTTCACGATACCGTATTAAATGGCGTATACGGTCACAGACTTGGTCGTTCATATGGTTTCAACGTTACAACAAATAAAATTTCTTCTGTGGACAAAATTTCTAAGTTCCTCAAAGAATCGCCCACCAATCAATTTGATTATTTTGTTCTACATTGTGGAATGCATGATCTGAAGGCCAACGATCCCCAAACAATTTGTAAGAAATTCGTGACAACCGTAGAGGAAATTGTGACCACACATCCTAAAAGAAAAATAGTCATTAGCAAGACAGCACCAATGCGAGACAGGGACCTTCAAATAAAAATAGATCTTTTTAACGCCCTGCTTCACTCCGAACTTTACGGTCGCAGCAACATCTCTTTCTTGGATCATGGAAATTTGAAATCAAAATTCCACTCTACTTTCAAAGACAATGTGCATCCCAATCGGCTCGGCTCATCTATCCTTGCCAAAAACATCGGCAGACATATCAACAGTCTTATGGGAGACACCAAAACATAAAACTCGTCATCATCAAAGTAAGAGATCTCGGAACAACCCATTCACCATCTACGACAAGGGCTACAACACATTCTACTGTTCAAGACCACCCCCTTCCGATGAGTCCCAGAGTCCATGGTGGAATGGTGCCATCTACTATCATAACTTTTACCATCCATTGAGAGATCTCGGTGATTGGTGAAACTGTATTTATGTTGTGTACGCACCAGCGTCAGGATGAACTTAGTAGCGACTTTCATATATTGATTTTTTCTGTCGCTTACAGGTTGTTCTTACTTTCGCCAAAACTATCAGCATCCTTGATTTCTTTTAAAATTTTATTTTTTGTTACTTCCTTTATATAGTTGTTTCCTACTGGGTTTTTTGTGTGTGTGTTAGTTATGCAAGTCAAAAAACGTTCTAAAACAGGTTTTTCTGTTCTTCAGTGGAACAGTCGCTCCATCAATATTAATCTTCTTCATCTCCAGCACTACTTATCCGAAAATAAGCATCATATTATCGCCTTACAGTCCATGAATGTGACGAAAAGTAAATTACCAAAGTTAGAGGACTATTACTATCCTCCTGTGACACACATTTGTGATCATAACTCTAAGACATATGCAGCTATATATATCCGTAAAGATGTGGACTACAAAATCATTCAGCCTCCTGTGCCAAAGGACACGGATGGTGTTTATTGTGTGGCTGTGAAAGTAAAAATTAACTATGTATCAACTTTAAATATCATGTCTGTATATTTTCCACGTGGCCCTGATGGAAACAACAGTGACTGGCTACGAACTTTAGAACATGCTGAGAAATGGTTGATCGCCGGAGATTTTAATGCCCATTCTCCATTCTGGGACAAAGACTGCCAATATGTGTCTAACAATTGTTTTGTTGAAAACATCGTTGACTCTGGCTTGGTATTATTAAATGACGGTCGAATAACTAGACTACCAGATAATCCTAAACATAAAGCTTCCGCCATTGACTTGACTTTATTATCTCCTGACCTTGTCATTAATTGTATATGGGATATTACATCCGACTCCCTTGGAAGTGATTATCTACCAATTGTCACAGTTATTGATGAATTATTTGCTAAAGCACCAGAACAAGATGACTGTATTCCTAGATATTTGTACAACCGTGCAAACTGGGTAAAATACCACACGATCTTAATGGGAAAAGATTGCACGTTCAACGAGAGCGACAGTGTTAATTATATGTATTCACACTTCACAAACACATTACATGAGGCAGCAAAAGATTCAATTCCAAAAAGGAAAAATGTAAACAAAGATAATTTTGTTGGAAATAGCTGGTGGAATCAATTATGTGAAGAAGCTAAGAACGAAAAAAAGAAAATGTATAAAACCTACTTAAAAACTAAATCTCCAGAAGACCATTACAATAATGAAAATGGCAAAGATTCATTCAAACAAGGTCATAGCCCAAGCCAAAAAGAGATATTGGTCAGATTTCTGTTCTCAACAAATTTCCGGTCCTAAAGATCTTCCTAAAATTTGGAATAAGGTCAAAGAAATGAAAAATGGATTTCATTTACAACAGTTTCCTATTAAGATTAGAGACAATGAATTTCCTTCGTCATCTGAGAAAGCTGAAGAATTTGTACAGTTCTTTTCAAGAGCAAGTAATTCCAGTAGCTTGTCTCCACCAATTCAGGAGAAAAGACGGAAAATTGAGGAATCTGTAGAATACTCAGATCCTCCCCCTGATAGCCACATGTACATAAATTCAAAAATTACGTTACAAGAACTTAAAGATGCTCTTCTCTCTTTGAACAATAAAAAATCGGCTGTAGGTCTGGATGGCATTTCGTATACGCTTTTAAATCATTTACCAGAGAAATGGATTAAATATTTACACCATATCATACTAAAATGCTGGGAAAGTGGTCACATACCTGACATTTGGAAGAATTCAATTGTGATACCTGTACTGAAAGCTAATAAACCACGCTCCGATACAGGTAGTTACAGGCCTATCTCGCTTACATCCCATGTTTCGAAACTAATGGAAAAAATTACTCTGAATCGACTGACTTATTTTTGTGAGAAAAATAATATAATACCTATTAACCAGTCTGGATTTCGAAAAGGTAGATCGACGACAGACCATTTAGTTAAATTAACAACTCAAATAAAAACTCAGTTTGCGAGAAGGAAAAATGTCTTAGCTACCTTTTTTGATCTTAAAAAAGCGTATGATCAAGTCTGGCATGCAAGACTTTTGTTGAAATTGAAACATATTGGTCTCAAAGGTAATATTTATTATTTCATCAAAGCATTTATAAGTAATCGAAGTATAGTCGCTAAAATAAGTAATACATACTCTGAAAAACGACCTGTAAACATGGGAATTCCACAGGGTTCCATAATATCTCCTCTTTTATTTAATATTTTGATCAATGACCTGCCATCACAAGTCTCAAACAATGTGAACTTAGCTCAGTACGCTGATGATATAGCGCTCTGGATGAACGTTTCGTTGAAAAGGAAGACTTCCTTAAGAGAAATAACCTATATTAAAAAGATCTATCAACGTGAAATTGATCACATTTCCACTTACTTGAAAGTTAACGGTCTGGAAATATCCAATGAAAAGACACATATGATTCTTTTTAATAATGGTTTCAGTCCTAAAGAGTTACCACTGTTCAAAATTGATAATGAGGAACTGAAATATACCACTCAGGTGAAATTTCTGGGAGTTCACTTGACTTCTAGTTTACAATGGAAAGTACATATTGATGCCTTGTTATACAAAGCCGTGAAAAGCTTTAATTTAATAAAAAAAAAAATTAGTAAACAGTCATGGGGGCAGGACACTAAAACGTTATTACATCTTGTGACAGCTTTAGTCAGATCAAAGTTGGCTTATGGCCAAGAGGTCTATTTTTCAGCCCCAAAATGTTATTTGAAAAAACTTCAAAGCTTAGATAGTAAAGCTGTTAAATGTGCTCTTGGGGTACCGGTGTATACAAAAACACAAGAAGTATATAAAATAGCCGGCATCCTTCCTTTGGAAGACTGGAGGAAGTTATCAGCTGCTAAATATATAGTTAGAGCAAATGCAGTAGCTAACTATGTTGACACGGATCTTAAAATTCGGTCTGACATCCATTTCCCCAAGAGAGCAAGAACAATAAAGGCACAAGAAACAATATCCAGTTACACAAATGAGCTCTTCGAAATTTGCAGAGTAGTTCCCAAAAAAGTTTCACATAAACTGATATGTTGTCCTCTACCCCCCTGGGAATTGTCCACTGCTACTTTTGATATCAACTACATTGAAACTGACTTGAGAAAAGATATTAATCCGCACCTGTTGGCAATTGACGTTCTGTCTCATCTGCATGAAAAATATTCACATCACTTGAAAATATTTACTGATGGCTCTGTTCTAGATGATGGTGCAGCAGGCGCTGGTTTTATAATTCCAAACTTAAAAGTGGAAAAGGCTTACTCTTTAGAACAGGGACACTCAATCTTCACGTCTGAATTAGTCGCCATCCTAATGGCTCTGAAATATATAGTAGATCTACCCATAGCTATATTTAGTATCTTATTATGTGTAGATTCGAAATCTGCATTACAATCCCTGACGAGCTGCAAATGTAAAGTAAATAGTACGTTAATATTTGAGATAAACTTTTTAATTCATTGTTTAATAACAAATAATACTCACGTTACTTTTTGTTGGATTCCATCACACTGTGGTATAATAGATAATGATCGAGTCGATAGAATCGCTAAAAGTGCAGCAATGAATAGGGCAGGCAGTACTAAACTTGATTTACGACTCTCTGAACATGAAATGAATGCTATATTAGAAAAGAAAGTAAAAGCGCAATGTCACTATCGACCCTTCATCGTAAATTACCAGGGTTTTACAAGACTAGAAATAACTTTAGCTTACAGATTATATCTGGACTCACTTCGGATTAAGTTCAATAATACCATCAAATGTGTCTGTAATGAGTCTATAACAGTTAAACACCTTTTGTGTTGTCAGCGAATGCGACCTTATTTCCCTGTATCATTTTCAAAATTGAAACAGAAACACACTGATTTCACTTTGTATTTACACTTTGCTAGGCATTTACTGCACAGTCCTGTAGGTCGTTTCCTTTGATTAAGACCGATTGTTTTTATACCTGTAACTCCTACCTACCTCTGTTTGTTTGCTTGTTAGTTTTATCATTACTCCTTGACTGTTACAATGTTTTTATTCGGTAAGATTATCCTTTTCTACCCCTCTACCCCACCAGATAATCACAGATGGTTTGTCATAACCCAGCATGGGATACGCTCGTTGCAAGCGCATGCGTATACGTGCACACACAACTCACACACACACACACACACACACACAACACACACACACACACACACACACACACACACACACACACACATACACACACATACACACACACACACGCGCGCGCGGTTACATACACACATACAGCCCTGAGCAATCTGTTCAAGCCTAATCGTTCTAATGTTATGATTGCTTTTCTATTGTCCATAAAAAATTTTTAATGTTAATTAATATGTTAAACTGTCTTTATGATTTCGTAGAATCTTCCACCCCATAGACACCTTTTTTTTTTTTTTTTTTTTTCCCGTCTAAAAGCACATATGTGAACAGACGTTAAAAGAAATAACGAACGAACACACACACACACACAAAGCAAATACCCAAAGGTGTGATGAGCAGATGCACAGTAATGCTGAACTTATAAAATTAATATTATAAGTATATATTAGTATTATTACACTAAAAAAATCTTGAATTTTCCAAATCAAAGGTCTAGATACACTGATTAGAATTAATGCTTTACCGTACGTGTGATTTCTTTTCTTTCAAATATTCAGCATGCCTTTTAAATTGGTGTGTGTCCAACTGAGATTAGGCATTAATGTATGGGCATGCCAAACCTCCCCCTTCTTTTTTCTCTTTTAGTTTTGTTTTGTTCCTATCTAAAGTGCACACGGATGCTTTGATATGGACTGTTGGCACTATATAGGCCTAAATAGAATGATTGATAGGTGGTAGTATTTGTCATAACTAGTAGTAGTAGGCCTTGTATCATTACTATTAGTATTACTGTTGTCATTCAAGTGTCTCATAGTGGGTAAGGTCTTTATTTATCCAGATAAAATGAGTGACTCTGATGCCACCCTCCCCCCACCTGGGTATAAGTGGGATGACTCAGACTGCTTGATCATCCAGTCACAGACTGATACCACTGTAAGTGGATATTTTGATAATTTTTGTGCAAGACTTACATATGTAGGCCTGTACAGTCAGTCAGCTCATCTTCTCTTGCTCTGTTGATTCACTTAACACATGTTTTAAGATTGTCTCATCTGAATGGTAAATAAAATAGATGCATGAAATTCTCAAAACAAAAACTTCTGATGGTGATAAAATGTCATCTTAATTTAAGTCAGCTTGAGCATTGCACTTTCCATTTCTCACACCATCTCTTTGGAATTCACTGTCAGTTGAACCAAAGGATCAGTCAGCTCTTTCTCACTTGACCAGCCTGTTCACAGGTCTTAAACAATTGTCATAATATATGCACTGTCACTTCTATCTACTGGTCGTGTCCTGCTGTGCAATAATTCATGTTTGTACACATATTGATCGAGTAACCAAATATTGTCAGTCTTTGTGTTTTTTGTTGGCATTTAATTTTGTTTTTTGAGTGATGCACAGATATTTACATAAATGTGTGTGTGTGTGTGTGTGTTTATGCATACTGGTACATGTACATATATGTATAAATATATATACATAACATATATTTCATATTATATATATATATATATATATATCAACATACTATACATATATATATATATATATATGCACATTTATAACACACGCACACACATATTTACATACATAACACATTATGATTATCTTTCATGTTGTATGACAGCTTATGAAAAAGTGCGTTTACGCAAGAAAAAAAAACATCAAAACTTTTTCAAAAAGGTTTGCTTGTTAAGGTAAACAATTGAAAAGATACACTGTCCTTACTACCAGCAGAATTTTTTAATCAAAACTGCAAGTCCAGAATAGCAAGCTATAAACCAATTCAGTCTGTGAATCTTGTTTTCACCTCAGAACAGCTTGATTAGTAATTAATCTGTAATCTCTTAACCTTAATAAAGGCTCAATTTCTATGTTACCAGGAAACTTGAGAGAGGTATTTTCAGTGAAATATGCAAACAATTTTCATTTCTATTTTTAAGGGTTTTTATACTACCATCACAGACTCCAATTCTTTATTTTAATTTATCAATATGAATTTTATTTACATCACATATATCTATGCACACACATGTATGATATATAATAATACACATACATATTATTTATAATTATAAACATATATATTTATACATTGGGCCTATACATAAGCCAAGAGTAAATAAATGCACAGGTTGACAACTTCTTAAAGGCAGTTTTTCATGAAAAAACTGTAATTAATCGATTATTACATGAAGATTGAGCCTAATGGTATTGAATAAATGTTGTAATTTATCATGATAATTATCTTATACTCAACAATTTTCAAGTCAGAAATTTGATTATTTTGGAAACTGTAAAGATTTTAGGAATCTCAGTTAATTTTCGCTTTAGCCAGTTGACGCAATTAATGAATTAATTACTAATTAATGCAAGGACCCAGAGATTCATGAAAGTCTTAATCATCTTGGCTAAACAAAGACCTTTCTCCTGATATGTGATTTTTTTTTCAATCGGTTCAATTGTTCCAAAGTTATGGTGCTTTTTGTGATGAAACGGCACATACGTGGTCACAGTTTTTGCTATGTAATCCAATGAAGGAAAACGTCGAAAATTTAATTATTCAAAAAATCACAACTTTCGTCACGGGCAATCAATCGAAGAACTTTTTATACCATTTTAAAGTTCTTTTTTTGCTCTTTTCAATGATGGTAATTGCATATTTATTAAAAATATTTGAATTTTTTTGTAACATACCTAGATCAGTCATTGATGGAATGTGGGCTGTCGTTCAGTTTGATTTGTTTACATTGTACTTCTCATTGCACAAGTGCGGATGTGTTTTATCCTAACACTGTAATTACACTTTATGACCATTGTCTGACGAGGGTTCGCTGAACCGATCAGGCCTAACAAAAAGTAAGTGAAGTTCCTTGATGAATGATGTTCGTTTAGGCGTGATATGTGTAAATTATAATAAGATTGTGCGTATTATAATTTCTCAAAAACATGGTCATAAAATTAAGTAACGCCTATATGGCTGAAACAAGAAAACTCTCAGCATGTAATTACACTGTCTCCTGTAAACAGGCGTTTATTTTACTTTTACTGTGCAGTTCAGGATTTCTCCTTTCTAAATGTATGCATACTTTTCTAAGAAATGTTTACACGAGAGCAGCAAAAATTAAAAACAGTCAGTACCTGTAGGCAAGTTGGCTCCCGTAATTTTACGCCATTGTCTTTCGGTACATTTTTAATCATGCATCGTGCCAAGGGGGGTCAAGCAGCAATCTGGACATTATGAAGATCTGCTGACTTGAGTTAAGAAAAGAAAACTACGTTGGGATGGCCATGTAACAGGATCCAATGACAGTGCTGAATCAATCCTCCAGGAATGGCCATGTAACAGGATCCAGTGACCGTGCTTAATCAGTCCTCCAGGGATGGTTATGTAACAGGATCCAATGACAGTGCTGAATCAATCCTCCAGGAATGGCCATGTAACAGGATCCAGTGACCGTGCTTAAACAGTCCTCCAGGGATGGCCATGTAACAGGATCCAATGACAGTGCTAAATCAGTCCTCCAGGGATGGCCATGTAACAGGATCCAGTGACCATGCTTAATCAGTCCTCCAGGGATGGCTATGTAACAGGATCCAATGACAGTGCTGAATCAGTCCTCCAGGGAACTGTTGAGGGAGGGAGACAGAGGGGAGGACAGAACCAACGATGGACTGACGACATTGCTGAACGGACAAAGAAACCGACCCAGACTTAGGCACACAGCCCACGTAGCTGGAGGAATCTAGTGAACAGTTCTTTAATGCTGCAACCAAATAACTGTTGATGGAGAAGAAGAAAACGTCAAAGTGACTTCCAGCCTTCAAGCAAATATAAAACCGAAATACACGAATATAAAATGAAACGTACACGAAAGCCATAAAGGACAACAACAACAACAACAACAACAACAACAACAACAAAAATACACATGGGGAAAAAACAGCAAGACTTCCTTGATATCCTTGATATTTCGTCACTTGAGCAAGAGAAAAGTGCGCATGTTTGTGAGTGTGTGTGCTTGCGGTGTGTGTGTGTGTGTGTGTACGTGCGAGGTGTGTGTGTGCACGCACGCGTTTATTGTGTGTTTTTTTCTCTCGCTCAACGTACTTGTGAGATGATTACAAACCTTGTGCCATCCCAGTCTGTGGCTAGGTTCAGTATCACTGAAGAGCCAGTAACTAGTACCACTGAAGAGCCAGTGACTAGTACCACTGAAGAGCCAGTAACTAGTACCATTGAAGAGCCAGTGACTAGTAGTACCAATGAAGAGCCAGTGACTAGTACCAGTGAAGAGCCAGTGACTAGTAGTACCAGTGAAGAGCCAGTAACTAGTACCAGTGAAGAGCCAGTAACTAGTACCACTGAAGAGCCAGTAACTAGTACCAGTGAAGAGCCAGTGACTAGTACCACTGAAGAGCCAGTAACTAGTACCACTGAAGAGCCAGTGACTAGTACCAGTGAAGAGCCAGTGACTAGTAGTACCAGTGAAGAGCCAGTAACTAGTACCAGTGAAGAGCCAGTGACTAGTACCGCTGAAGAGCCAGTAACTAGTACCACTGAAGAGTGAAGAGCCAGTGACTAGTACCAGTGAAGAGCCAGTAACTAGTACCAGTGAAGAGCCAGTGATTAGTACCACTGAAGAGCCAGTGACTAGTACCAGTGACGAGCCAGTGACTAGTACCAGTGAAGAGCCAGTGACTAGTACCAGTGAAGAGCCAGTAACTAGTACCACTGAAGAGCCAGTAACTAGTACCACTGAAGAGCCAGTAACTAGTACCACTGAAGAGTGAAAAACCAATGACTAGTACCAGTGAAGAGCCAGTAACTAGTACCAGTGAAGAGCCAGTAACTAGTACCAGTGAAGAGCCAGTGACTAGTACCACTGAAGAGCCAGTGACTAGTAGTACCTGTGAAGAGCCAGTAACTAGTACCAGTGAAGAGCCAGTAACTAGTACCACTGAAGAGCCAGTGACTAGTACCACTGAAGAGCCAGTAACTAGTACCACTGAAGAGTGAAAAGCCAATGACTAGTACCAGTGAAGAGCCAGTGACTAGTACCACTTAAGAGCCAGTGACTAGTACCAGTGACGAGCCAGTGACTAGTACCAGTGACGAGCCAGTGACTAGTACCAATGAAGAGCCAGTGACTAGTACCAGTGAAGAGCCAGTAACTAGTACCAGTGAAGAGCCAGTGAGGAGCCAGTAACTAGTACCAATAAAAAGCCAGTAACTAGTACCAGTGACGAGCCAGTGACTAGTACCAATGAAGAGCCAGTAACTAGTACCAGTGAAAAGCCAGTGACTAGTACCAGTGATGAGCCAGTGACTAGTACCAGTGAAGAGCCAGTGACTAGTACCAGTGATGAGCCAGTAACTAGTACCAGTGAAAAGCCAGAGACTAGTAACAGTGAAGAGCCAGTCACTAGTACCAGTGAAGAGCCAGTCACTAGTATCAGTGAAGATCCAGTAACTAGTACCAGTGAAGAGCCAGTAACTAGTACCAATGTAGAGCCAATCTCTAGTACCAGTGAAGAGCCAGTCACTAGTACTAGTAAAGAGCTAGTGACTAGTACTGCTGAAGAGCCAGTGACTAGTACTGCTGAAGAGCCAATAACTAGTACCAGTGAAGAGCCAGTGACTAGTACCAGTGAAGAGTCAGTAACTAGTACTAGTAAAGAGCTAGTGACTAGTACCGCTGAAGAGCCAGTAACTAGTACCAGTGAAGAGCCAGTAACTAATACCAGTGAAGAGCCAGTAACTAGTACCAGTGAAGAGCCAGTGACTAGTACCACTGAAGAGCCAATAACTAGTACCAGTGAAAAGTCAGTGACTAGTACCAGTAAAGAGCCAGTGACTAGTACCAGTGAAGAGCCAGTGACTAGTACCACTGAAGAGCCAATAACTAATACCAGTGAAAAGTCAGTGACTAGTACCAGTGAAGTCAATAATTAGTACCACTGAAGAGCCAGTAACTAGTACCAGTGAAGAGCCAGTGACTAGTACCAGTGAAGAGCCAGTGACTAGTACCAGTGAAGAGCCAGTGATTAGTACCACTGAAGAGCCAGTGAGTAGTACCAGTGAGGAGCCAGTAACTAGCACCAGTGAAGAGCCAGTAACTAGTACCAGTGAAGAGCCAGTGACTAGTACCAGTGAAGAGTCAGTAACTAGTACCACTGAAGAGCCAGTGACTAGTACCAGTGACGAGCCAGTAACTAGTACCAGTGAAGAGGCAGTGACTAGTACCAGTGAAGAGCCAGTGACTAGTACCAATGAAGAGCCAGTGAGTAGTACCAGTGAAGAGCCAGTACCTAGTGCCAGTGACTAGTACCACTGAAGAGCCAGTGACTAGTACCAGTGAAGAGCCAGTAACTAGTACCAGTGAAGAGCCAGTAATTAGTGCCATTCAAGAGCCAGTAACTAGTACCACTGAAGATTGAAGAGCCAGTGACTAGTACCACTGAAGAGCCAGTAATTAGTACCACTGAAGAGCCAGTAACTAGTACCACTGAAGATTGAAGAGCCAGTGACTAGTACCACTGAAGAGCCAGTGACTAGTACCAGTGAAGAGCCAGTAACTAGTATCAGTGAAGAACCAGTAACTAGTACCAGTGAAAAGCCAGTAACTAGTACCAGTGAAAAGCCAGTACCTAGTACCACTGAAGAGCTCAGTAAGATGGCTGTCAGTCTCATAGCTCGGTAAGATGGCTGTCTGTCAGTCTCATAGCTCAGTAAGATAGCTGTCTGTCAGTCTCATAGCTCAGTAAGATGGCTGTCAGTCAGTCACATAGCTCAGTAAGATGGCTGTCTGTCAGTCTCATAGCTCGGTAAGATGGCTGTCTGTCTCATAGCTCAGTAAGATGGCTGTCTGTCAGTCTCATAGCTCGGTAAGATGGCTGTCTGTCAGTCTCATAGCTCGGTAAGATGGCTGTCTGTCAGTCTCATAGCTCGGTAAGATGGCTGTCTGTCAGTCTCATAGCTCAGTAAGATGGCTGTCTGTCAGTCTCATAGCTCAGTAAGATGGCTGTCAGTCAGTCTCATAGCTCGGTAAGTGGCTGTCTGTCAGTCTCATAGCTCAGTAAGATGGCTGTCAGTCAGTCTCATAGCTCGGTAAGATGGCTGTCTGTCAGTCTCATAGCTCAGTAAGATGGCTGTCTGTCAGTCTCATAGCTCAGTAAGATGGCTGTCAGTCAGTCTCATAGCTCGGTAAGATGGCTGTCAGTCTCATAGCTCAGTAAGATGGCTGTCTGTCAGTCTCATAGCTCAGTAAGATGGCTGTCTGTCAGTCTCATAGCTCGGTAAGATGGCTGTCAGTCAGTCTCATAGCTCAGTAAGATGGCTGTCTGTCAGTCTCATAACTCGGTAAGATGACTGTCAGTCTCATAGCTCGGTAAGATGGCTGTCAGTCTCATAGCTCAGTAAGATGGCTGTCAGTCAGTCTCACAGCTCGGTAAGATGGCTGTCAGTCTCATAGCTCGGTAAGATGGCTGTCTGTCAGTCTCATAGCTCGGTAAGATGGCTGTCTGTCAGTCTCATAGCTCGGTAAGATGGCTGTCTGTCAGTCTCATAGCTCGGTAAGATGGCTGTCTGTCAGTCTCATAGCTCGGTAAGATGGCTGTCTGTCAGTCTCATAGCTCAGTAAGATGGCTGTCTGTCAGTCTCATAGCTCAGTAAGATGGCTGTCTGTCAGTCTCATAGCTCAGTAAGATGGCTGTCTGTCAGTCTCATAGCTCAGTAAGATGGCTGTGTCTAGTATCTGAGCCGTAAAGAAGGTGGAAAAGACAGATATCTGGTACGGTGGCAACTCGGTGTTGATGCTATACTGGGGGGACCTCCACACGTTGTTTAGCATTCTGGAAGTCTTTCTGGCCTTACTAAGACGATTCTTCATGTCATTGCCCGCTCCTTAATCATGTCTGACAGTTCTGCCTGGGGAAGTGAACTGTTCAGAGGGTACGTTGTTCTATCTAGTGAAATTTGTGAAAGTTTGGGATGCTGAATATCATGCACTCTATGTTCTGGTTGATCTTTAGGCCTACTTGTTGTGCAGTTATTAATAATATATTAATAATGATAATATATTTTATTTATATAGCGCAAAATCTTGACAAAATCAAATCTAAGCGCTGAGCGTATACATGCATACATACCTACATACATATGAGCGTATACATGCATACATACATGCTTACATACTTACATACATAAATCTAAGCTGAGCGTATACATGCATACATACATACATACATAAATCTAAGCGTATACATACATACATACATACATACATACATACGTACGCACATGCATACATAATAATTACAATATTTATATAGCGCAAATCTCGACAAAATCAAATCCAAGCGCCGAAAAGACACACCACGCACGCACACGCGCACACACACACACACACACACACACACACACACACACACACACACACACACACACACACACATGCATGGCCACAAATGGGGAGAAAAGAATAAAAGCAATAAAAGCAAGAATAAAACCAATGGAAAACCACAGAGAGCACATCATATACAATTATATATTAAAACAAAGTGATTCCCCTCCGAGCGGAGACAGGCTGCAGAGGGGGGTTGAGTGAGGTTAGGATTTTATGCAGAGGAGAAAAGGTGAGTTTTGAGAGCGGACTTGAAGGAGGCAAAAGTAGGTTGCTGACGGACTGAGAGAGGAAGTTTGTTCCAGGAGAGTGGACCAGAAACAGAGAAGGCTCGTGGACCATAGGTATTGAGCTTAGTGCGTGGAAAGCGAAAAGTCAGAGGATCGGAGGCAGAGCGGAGGGTACGTGAGGGAACATAGATCTCAAGTAGGCTTGACAGGTAATCGGGGGCTGCGTTATTGAGGCTTTTGTAGCACATGGTGTCTAGTTTGTACTGTATGCGCTTTGATACAGGGAGCCAGTGAAGTTGTGCCAGGAGAGGAGATATGTGGTCAGCTTTTTTCTTTTTGAGTACAAGGCGTACAGCGTTGTTTTGAATGCGCTGTAGGATGTGAATGGTGGAGGCAGGAAGACCAGACAGGAGTGAATTGCAATAGTCAATGCGAGACATTATGAAGGAGAGAACGAGTTTTGCAGTTGTTTCGACAGAGAGATACTTCCTGATCAGGCTTATACGATGGAGATGATAGTAGCAAGATCTGGCAGTTTGAGAAACAAAGTTGTTCATGGACAGGGTAGAGTCAATGCAGACACCAAGGTTTTTAGCTGAATCAGAAATTGGGACTGATGTGTTACATAATGGGAGAGAAAGAGGAGGCAGCTGGGAAAGTTTCTGACGGGTGCCAATGAGGATAGCTTCTGTCTTGTCGTCATAAGCTGAAGTCTATTGTGTGTCATCCAGTTCTTAATGTCCGAGTAACACTCAGTGGTGCGAGTCAACAGGCGCTGTATATTATCAGGTGAGTCACTATCTTGAAGTTGGGTGTCATCAGCATAGAAGTGGTGTTTTATAGAGTGGGAGTTGATGATGGTGGACAGGGGGGAGGTATAAAGAGTGAAAAGAACAGGGCCAAGGACAGATCCTTGTGGAACACCACAGGTCAGGTATGCAGGTTGAGAGTAAGTGCCATTGATGAGAACAGTTTGTTTTCTGTTTGATAAATACGAAGTGAAAAAGGAGAGAGCAATGTCAGAGATGCCAAAAGTATGATGAAGTCTAGAAAGGAGAATACCATGGTCGATGGTATCGAAAGCTGCAGACAGATCAAGGAGTGTGAGGAGAGAGACTTTGCCAGTATCAGTTGCAAGGAGGAGATTGTTGAGAATGTGTAGTAGGGCAGTTTCAGTGCTATGGCACTGGCGGTAGGCTGACTGGAAAGGATTGAGGAGATTGTTGGCAGACAGGTGAGAGTTCAGCTGGTTGAGGATGACTTTTTCAAGGAGTTATGACAAGAAAGAGAGATTAGAGATAGGCCTGTAATTTTTCAGTTCATTTGGGTCTAAATTGTGTTTCTTGAGGAGAGGGTGAACAATAGCAGACTTGAAAGAATCTGGGACAGTTCCAGTTTGAAAAGAAGTGTTGATGATGTCAGTGATGAATGGGAGGAGAGTAGGGAGACAATCGGAGTAGAGAGAACCTGGAAGAGGATCCAGTTCGCAGGTTTTGAACGACATGGATGCTTCTCTTGTATGTGCTGGTGATTGTGGGAGAACACCAGTACCAGGTCATCTGCAAAGTTTCGTATCAACTCATTTGTTGTGTTGAAACAAAAGGTTGTCCTATGACCTGGAGGTCATAGAGGAGTGAGGTGGTAGAGATGTCAGCTAATGATGGTGGTGCCCATCTCCTCTCCCTCAGTGCGTTCCCTTCCATATCTCTGAACACAGTCAGTGTCAGTTGTCACATGATGGATCAGGTGTTGTACGTAGTGTCAGTTGTCATATCATGGATCAGGTGTTGTACGTAGTGTCAGTTGTCACATGATGGATCAGGTGTTGTACGTAGTGTCAGTTTGTCCTTGATGGATCAGGTGTTGTACGTAGTGTCAGTTGTCACTTGATGGATCAGGTGTTGTACGTAGTGTCAGTTGTCACTTGATGGATCAGGTGTTGTACGTAGTGTCAGTTGTGGCTTGATGGATCAGGTGTTGTACGTAGTGTCAGTTGTGGCTTGATGGATCAGGTGTTGTACGTAGTGTCAGTTGTGGCTTGATGGATCAGGTGTTGTACATAGTGTCATGTGTCACATGATGGATCAGGTGTTGTACGTAGTGTCAGTTGTCACGTGATGGATCAGGTGTTGTACGTAGTGTCAGTTGTCGCTTGATGGATCAGGTGTTGTACGTAGTGTCATGTGTCACATGATGGATCAGGTGTTGTACGTAGTGTCAGTTGTCACATGATGGATCAGGTGTTGTACGTAGTGTCAGTTGTGGCTTGATGGATCAGGTGTTGTACGTAGTGTCAGTTGTCACATGATGGATCAGGTGTTGTACGTAGTGTCAGTTGTCCATGATGGATCAGGTGTTGTACGATAGTGTCAGTTG